>JAPYYV010003840.1:0-17925 GCA_030522625.1 Copidosoma aretas
AGAATAAACGGAAAACAGTCTTTCAAGGTTATCAATTTTATCTTTACCTAAGTTGTTTAAAACTTTAAGCTTATTAATAGATTTAAAAATAACTTTATACTTGATTGTATTAAAACATTTCTTAAAAACTGAAACACAACCTTTAATGTACGGTAACACTATGTAGGCCTTGGTTTGTAAGTTATAAAAAATAATTTTTATTTATTATTATTGTAATTTCGTTTCATAGCTGTTGTGTAAATATCTCAATTGTAAATTTTTTTTTTTTTTTTATATATATTAGTGACTGGAAAAGGACTGCCTACGTGCAGTCGAAACGTCGTCAAAGAAAAAAATATATTGAACAGTATTGCCCTTGAACAGTATTGCCCTTAAAACAAGTTTATTTATTTATTACATCTATCGCTGTTCTTGGAATCTTTCGTCGAATTATCTTAAAATTTAATGTTTGACATGAAAATCTGTAAATATCTCTTCCATAATTTTTGCAACCTCAAGCAATTTTTTACTAGGGCAAATCAGGTGACCTTTTGATAGATGTGTAATTCAATCAACACTACTATTTTTAAGCTGTAGATAATTTTTAACTGTAACCATGAATGTTAATTATTAGCATTTACGTCACAGATGATAAAAAATAAAAATAAAAATTGTCTTTGAATAACCGTCAACATTCTGATACAACGACAAATTAAAAAATAAAAAATGTTCTTAAAGTTGATGAAGATAGCTCACTTTTTAACAAATAGGTCATCCATAAAATGTAACTTTCTTCAAAACAAAATTAATTTCATAGTACACATGCATAAAATATGCTCTAATGCGCACGTAGTCCATGTCGGTAAGGTAGAGAAATGTGCATGGAGTGCGTTAAAGTCAGCTGGCGTGCGACAAAGTAAGCCATGCGGCAAAGAAACTCCCTTACCTGCACCCCACTTCCCCCTTTCCACCACCTACCTCCACCCCCGGGTGGTCGGCGTTATTCCATGCACTTGTAACATAAAATAGTGTGTAGCACGCATGTGACGCACAGTGGGCCAGATCATAAAAAAAAGACCTAAACCTCGCCTTCAACTCAATTTTGCTTCAAAATATAATTTTTTAGTACGGTTTTATTTGTTTTTATCTCTTCTTTGAGTATCTGAGTCCCTTGCATGTGTACAATATCGCCTGTATTGTGAAGGTGGCGCCCAAGACGGCACATTGGCCTGCTTTTTCATGTCTAATGTGGATAAATAGTTGACTTGAAAAAAATCGAAATTCAGTGTTCTTTATAGTTTTGCAGAACACTTAACACTAATTTCTCGTTCATCATGCAAAAAAACTATTGTTTAAACAAATTTTTTGAACAAATATTAGTTTGAGATTGTTTAAAACAAGAAAAACATGTTTTCTATAGTTTTAAAGAATGCTTTTCACGAATCCGACCCTCAAAATGTGAAAAAACCATTGTTTCAACAAATTGTGTAAACAAATATTGGAAAAATTTTTTTTCCATAAGCGACACATATTTTCTATAGTTTTTAAGATTGCTGATTACGAATCAAGCCTTTGGTATGCAAAACCTAAGTCGTTGAAACGAATCGTTAAACTAAACATTGGGTAAACATTCTTTGAAAACAGGCGACACATGTGGTCTATCGTTTTAAAGACTGCTGATTACGAATCTACGATTGACTATGCAAAAATAAAATTATTTAACAATTATTTTAAATAATTATGGGGTTAAAAATTTTAAATACCGTACAAGACATGTTTTCAACATTTTTAAAGGCTGCTTAATACGAATTTGACAATCATGCAAAACAATTTATGTTACAGTCGGTCAGATCCTAGCAAAACGATCGGAACCTCGAATTTGCGTAAGAATCTACATATATTTATTTATCCATCTGCTTATCATAACAAGATAATGTAAATTTTTCATGCTACAAATATTTAAAAGTAAAAAACGACATAAAAATGTGGATAAGTATAAAAAATGGGCATTATAATATTCGGAGTTTTTTACGTCAATTAATGCAATCATTTGTAAATTATAGTTAATCAGAAATTAAGTAAAAAATAAGATATCAAGATCATTACGTTTCAGAGTACTCATATATTAAATGTGCTTTGATTGTTAACTTTCAAAAAAGCATCACAAGTAAGATGTGTGTGAGCGGATATTATTTTTAACGATACTCTAAAAATACAGTAAGAATTTTGGTATAAGAAAGAAGCTAAATAAAGACAAATATATTCTTTATGAAAATTTATTCATAATTAGGATGAATCTTAAACTCAAATTACCCCTTTGTTCCCTGTCAAAATGTTATGAAAATTGCGAATCATATCTGTTTTTGATAGTTTTTAGTAGACCAAGAAGTTAAATGTTCTGTAAAATCATTTTTATTGTACTGTCGCACATTGACAAATACCCAACCACGCATCCACCAATTCACATACATGCACAACATCGTGCGCGCATAAACACACAAAATCACACACTTTACAAACCTACATAGAATATTCATGTATTAAATTATTTTTTGTGACAAAAACATTGCGTCTGATCAGTAAACACACTAATATATACCGAATCGCGAGTGTACGATGTATAAATTAATGTGTGTACCTACTTCCATATGCACTAGTCCGGTCACTAATTTTTTATTTTGCTCTTTAAGACTCGGGCCAGGCAAAAATTGGTTCTAAAGGTCTCAAAAACTATGCATGTACAGGTTTTTAATTTCTAACATCCATTTTTCCCGTGCCTTAAAGCACCCAAAGTTTCTCATGGGATTTACGTGTTAAAAAGAGGTTAAAATGTTCATCCCTCAAAAAAGTCATGAATGTTACGGAGTTTTTATTCCAGAAGTATAATTTTGTATGTATTTTGAGATGCTGAATTGAATAGCATCATTAGTTTTTAGGTAGGAAGCCAGAAAAAAGAGTTTCATGCAAAAATTCGCGAATATCTCGTAAAGCACGCATTTTTCTCGCAATTTTTTAATTTCAACGATTCTAAGTAGTTAAAAAGCAACACATATTTTTTCAAAAAGATATTTTCTCATATATTTTGAGCCGCTAAATAAAATAGCGTTATCAGTTTCTAGTTAAGTAGGGTGGAAAAAAAATTATACGTGAAAATTGGCGAAAATCTTAAAAAGGGCGTATTTTCTCGCAGAAACTATTGAACTGAGTTTATAACATTTTCAAATCACTGACTCTTCTATTTATTGAATTGTATAATAGTTAATAATTTAAGATATAGTTTTAAAAGGAATTAATGATTTACAGGTAAAAAAAAAATAACACTGAATTAAAGAGAAAAAGCCGTTGGCATAGAAAACCCTGATTTATGAAGAATGAAAAAAGGTAAATGTGACTACATATTAATTATAAAAATACTTCATTGAAATATTTACTAAGGAATCATAAGAAGTTCGATGATTTCATGCACACAAAGATGTATAAAAAATTACCACACTTTTAATAGCAATAATAGTGTTGAAGTTCATACAAAGTCACTAAATTCATACTATTCAATAATCTATTAAGATGCGATACGATATGACGGAACGTATCCATAGTTATGCTGTTTCATCAACGTTTCCTTATTGCTATCTGGAAACAAGCTACGGTAATCTTTTATGACAGGTAATTGGTACTGCAATGGCTTCTTGGATTTAGTTAAAAGATTATTAAATTCTGTCACTAGTTTTTTCTCTGTCAGCTGTATCGTTCAAAACTTTGAGATTTTAAACGACCTCTAAGCCAAGAATGTAGGTTCTCTCTCTTATCCCCATGTTGATGGATGTTTTGCCAGAAAAGTTGGATTTAATTATATATTTAAATTTAATATTCCATTCACATTTTTTCTATTCGCAAAAACTTTATTTGTAATCGTATGATTAAAAAAGGCTTATGCTGCTAGTTGTGATGGTGAATACAATAAGTCGTTTATAAATTTTTCAACAGCACAGTTAGATATGCTTTCATCAATCTTTTCGTGATTGTACGAACATTTTAAAAACTTTAAGTCTTGATTTGGAGCTTGAGCAGCAAGTGAAGCATAAAACCAGGCTTCAATGCAGACTCTCACTATAAAAAGGCAAACGTCTCTACATTTTAATTCAGTATTCTTCTAATTAATCAAATATTATTTGCGAAAAATATATATTTTTAAACAATATATTGCTTTTGCCATAAATCTTGCACGGTGAACAGCTCCAGGTGGATAAAAAATAGTACAGTGAGGTAATTTTCCTCCTAAAAAGATAACTGTCAGCTCCAGAAATTCTTCGAGATCACTTCTAGTCACATCCTTTTTCAAATTCTCCAAACAAAAGTCTAAAATTTGTTCTTTGGCATATTGCAAAGATTTATTCACAAAACTATCGCTTATGCCTGATTCGTAACTTTTTTTATCAATATATTTCCAAAAACCTCCAAAATTTTTGAATAAGTGTACCTCCGGTCTACTTGTCTTACCAAATTGTGTATCAACAGCACATCTTGGAATAAGCTCGTACATGTGATGTCTGCAGATAAAATAAATTAGATCTTTACGGATCAATCTTTCTAAAGTTACGCAAGCACCATTGATTCGGCCAGTATTCATAGCGGTTAAATCACAGGAAAGCTTTAATATTTTCTAATAAAGCCCAGTCATTTAGAGCATTGAATACTGCTTGAGCTTGATTCGCTCCACTGCTTAAAAAGATCTCTGGAACACCGAACAGTTGCTCTAATTCACTGCTTGTAATTATAATAGCTAGTCTATCTTAAGTTTCTCTTCTTTAAAATCCTAGAAGTAGTTTTCCCTCCCAGTGAATCGTACTAGATAAACCACCAAAAAGTAATAAAGCAAGTTTTTTAATAGCGCTGTAGTGCTCTTTGCGAAAATTTTGTCGAGCCTCGTGGAATGATGTGCTATTCAATACTAAATTGTGTGCATCGATGCCAAATGCTTTTGCTGAGGCCATTAACAAATGTATTGCATCTCTTTTGCTAATTTTACATTTGTCCAATACAATTTCTAGTTTTGCAGTGATAACTGGTTCAGTAGCTCGTCTTTTTAAAGTATGTGAATTTTTATAGTCTGCAGATTCAGATTCTGGGCTAAGCAACTCATTTAACTCTTCTATAAATAAAATTTAATGTTACAAGTAGTAAACCATTAGTAAAAACTGGTGTCTGCTGATTAATGGGAAGTAAAAAACTTTTGTCGCTATTTCATAAGGATTATTGTATTCTGATTTTGATGGAATATCGTCTGCTTTGTCCTTATGTGCGATAATCGAAACTTCACTATTTTGATAACTAACATTATCACAATCCACTTCCATTGGCGATACCTCACTTGTGCGCGTATTTGTTTTTAGAGTACTAGAGCTACTGGCATCAAAAGTATTTTGCAGATCCAAACAATTATGTGATACATTATTCTAATCTAACTCTTTACAATGAAGATTATTAACAAAAGATAATGATTTGAGATTAATGATAAAAGATAACAAATGTATAGTTCATTTAAATACTTACGATGATTCATACAAAAGGTTATTATTACAGCAAAGGATTACACTATTAAATATTTAAAAGATCTACAAAATTATAACCTCTTTGATGGAGTAAAAACTGTTTATCGGATTCGTCCATCATTGTTTTTAGTGCATCTGCGCGAGAAATATCAAACAAACTGTTTATACTTCTTTTGTAGTCTCCTTCATTTTTTACTTGTATATCTAACTTGCGTTTAGCATTTTTCTGTATTTATCTCCATCTTTTACACTCAGCTTCTAATTTAGCGACAAACTTTTACTTTTTTTGCGTAGAAATGCGAGCTTTTTTCCAAATGATGATGCACGCTTTAATAGTCGATTTTGCACTTTCGGGTAAAGCCTTTGAATACCTTCGTAGGTTATAGAATAATGCATCTTAAACTTGCTTTATCGTTGGTAAATTATTAGTAGCATCTATTAGATTGGTGGTGTATCCAATACGATTAATAAATCACGTAAATTATAAAATTAACAAGTTTTTCTTCAATCTTAGCACATAAATTATTTTACGATAATTAACTAAAAACGGCATCACTTGATTTAATACCTTAAGATACATCTAAAAATGTTATTTAAAAGAAATTGTATACCCCCTTTTACCAATTGTAAGTGTTAAAATTAAAAAATTTCGACAAAAATACGACTTTTTCAAGATTTTCGCGAATTTTCACGAATTACTTTTTTTGATACTACTCAACTAAAAGTTGATGACGCTTTTTCATTTACTGGCTCAAAATACATTATAAAATATGTTTTTGAAAAAAAATGTGTCCGTTTTTCACTACTTATAAGCGTTAAAATTAAAAAAATTGCGAGAAAAATACTCACTATTTCGAGATATTTGCGAATTTTCGCGTGTTATTTTATGTTTTATAGTATTTCAAATTTAAAAATTTTTTTAAATTATGTATTGAAAGTATGTTGATAAAATATAATTGACCGATAGTTTTTTATAATGAAAAATATTGTAGCAACTATTTTCAGGATAATATAAAGCTGTAAATCTGTCCTCTTTCGCAATTAAATGTGTATCCAATGATACATTCCTATAATGCTGAACATGTGTTATTATTCCTGTTTTATGGTAGATAAAATTTAAATTTTGCTGGTTCTAATTTTAATTTCTAATGAGAATTGCTATTTAAAAGCAAGGAAATCTTTGTATTTTCGCTTATGTCATCGTTTGGAACGAGGTTTTAGGAATTTTTTAATTTTTCCTAAATATGAAGCAACAGTATTATTTTTTAATATACTTTTTTCATTCGATAGACCCAAATACTTGTAATAGACCAACTTAGAAACTCATATTTGTTTGGAGCAATGAAATAGATTAAATTTTAGCGTGAAGGCGAGGTTTTGATCGTTTTGCTGGGGTCTGACCCACTGTGACAATCATTTTCTTGCATGATTGTCAAATTCATAATAAGCAGCCTTGATGAATGTGGGAAAACGTGTGTTGTACGGTTTTGACAATTTCCAACCTAATTATTATTTATGATAATGATTTAGGCAATTATTTTTATGCACAGTTAATCGTAGATTCGTGATCAGCAGTCTTAAGAAATATAGAGAACATAAGTTGCTTGTTTTGAAAAAAATTTAACCCAATATTTGTTTAAACAATTTGCTTATTTGCGTGATAAACGAGTGATTAGTGTTGAGTGCCCTAAAAAACAATAGAAAATACTGTTCCAAGATTTTTTCAAGTCAACTATCTATCTACATCACACGTGAAAAAGCTGGGTTTGACAACGTGACGACTTTGGCGCCACTTACACAATACAGGTAATATCATACACATGCAAGGAACTTAGATTCTAAAAGTAGATATAAAATCAAGTAAAACTGTACCAAAAAATTGTTTTTCTAAGCTGTTCTCGAGGAATTATTATTATCACTATTTACCCTGCGTGCAAGTTTGGGGGGGCTGAGTGTGGAGTGCTTTTTGAGAATCTTGGAAAGTCCCGTGGGAGAAGGCTCTCGGATTTATAAATCGGAAAAGTGTCAAGGACACGCGTTAATTTGCCGCGTGAGCGAAAAAAAAAAAAGTGTGGAGGAGTTGGGGGAGGGGAAAAAGAAACACCGGATCCCGAAGAAGTTGAAACATGTGTTTCTCTCTCCCCGCGCTCGCCAGCAGCAGAGAGGGAAGTTTTAGTCGTTTTTTTAATGATCTTGCCCACTGTGCAGCGTGCCAAATGCATACTTGGCCGGAATGGCTCACTCGTTGCGCTCATACACCACCACTGACCGCGTGCGTATTTAGCAACTTGCCGCACTTGTATCACAATACACTAATAACATTGATTAGCCGGTACAAGTCATTACCTTGAGTTCGTCCGAAAACTTACATGAGACTAAACAAGGAATAAATTTCAGATATCTGTAATAAAGGACAGAAAAAAAAGAATAATTTTCATGAAATTCATTTTTCTTTAGACACTTTGAATTTTGACATTTATTGCACAGTTCATACGGTATTAATACTCTTGCGAATGGCAAACATATAATATCTTTTACTATTTGTTCAATTAAAAATTTTTTTTTTTATTATTTGTTAGTGCGTATTACTTTTGTTTTCATCTCAACCACGCTCAATAATTATTGGTCGAAAACAATTGGCCAAGTGATTAGACTGTCACATAACCAAACACTGAACGCTATAAAACGTTATGTAGAGATTATATGAAGGTCTAATCGATCAACTCGCACTTATTTTCGAGATATAAAATGATCGGGATCAGATCCCTGGTAAGCTTTTCTCCACTGCGGACTATAGTCAGACACATATATAGGATTCTTTCCTTCCCCTTCATCGTATCCGTGCAGTACTGCTATGCTGCCTACATATATAAGTAATTCTTTAGTCTACTCTTCACCCTGCACTGCGTAAGACTTTTTAAAGATACGTGCTGAAATTTTTGGCCAATAGAAAATGTACAACTAGTTCGGCAACCAGCCATGATGGTTTGGCGCAAAAATAAGTACTAAACAGCAACACACTACTTACTTCAGACAGTACAGACACAGGCAATTGCACTTTTAATCTTTGGTCCTGAGTCCTCTTAAAATAATTCACTTTTTACCTGTACCTTTATCCTCTCTTCAAAAGGGAGTTCCGGCAACTTTTACCCCATCGTGGTTCGAGTCGATCCTGTAATGAAATAGGGAATTTGGGAACAAGTACAATATTTAAGAACTCGACTCTATCCATTAAAATTTGAGGCCCTAAGGCACAATTTATTAATTACACACAACAAAACTACGCTTAAATTGATACTATAGGCTCAGAGGAAATAATCAATATCAAACCGAACATAAAAAAACTTATATTTAAACCTCGACTTAATCGCACTCGATTGTAGGTAAGTTGAAATATACCTATAAGTAGGCTTAACGATAAAAAATGATCGACTACATAAAAAAATCACTTTACCGTTTTTTAGCTTAAACAGAAACTACCTTACAAGTTTACTTTTAATTGCATAAATGAAAATGATATGCATCTATTTGACTCATAACACAATAAAAATCAGAAGTTCGAGGAAATGGTCTGCTCAGTAACGGCTCGAAGTTCGGCGGAAGATGCGCGTGCAGCCAGCACTCTCGGCAAACATTTTGTATAAAATATTCTAGCTTACTACTAATGCTGTACTACGTCTCTCAAACTCTTGATAATAATTAATACATAGATCACTACTTTCGCTTGATAAATTCTTCATTTCGGCGATCCGGACAAACATGAAAGTAAAAAAACCTTCCAGAATTTACCGTCGGCAGCTGCGATGCTTCAGGTCGATCGTGCAGCAAACGCCTTAACTGGCGTAGCCGCGATTTTCTTCGGCGGTGACACTAGTGGAGCCTCCGCACTTCGGCACTCGTCGACGACGGCGATCTTGTTCTGGCTGTCCCTCTCTCTCTCTTTCTGCCGTTCAAATATCGTTCGCGTGCAGCCACCAGGTAACGGAACACTATTGCTGCCGCCTTGGTTATCGACGATTACGTCACTCTCCCGTTCTCTGTTGTTTCACCCTCATACGCAAAAAAAATTTTGGTATAAGAGACCTCTCATTATTGTAGATCTACTGTATTTAAAAGTTGAAAGTCTAAGACCTCCATCGTTGAATAGCCAGACCTCAATGTTTATTAGAAGTCTCTCGGCTCCAACATATTTGGACTGTCGTAGGTAGCATTAGTGCTACCAATAGCCTCCCAAAAAACTACCATAATTCACGTACACGAAGTCGAAAAGCATTGCTAGATACAGCGTAAATTGTCTCAATTACCTATTTTGATTATAATCTGCAAAGTTGAGCTAGTAAAACTCGTTAAATATTATAATTAGAATTATATTCTTTATAACGAAAGAAGTGCGTTGATTTAATTAAAGCGGAGACTCATACCACAATTTACCGTATTTTCTCACAGAAATGCAGATAAATACGTTATGAGAAGTTTTTCTCCGAACTTGGAATAGTTCTGAGCGGATCAGAGCTGGTTTGGATCACTCCGTGACTGCATATATAGATATACATTTTAGCGGAAATATCTATCGACTACATTGTGAATGCAATGTATTCAAGTTGCAAAAGACAAATCATACAGAATCATCTTGTTTTAGATTCAAGAAATTCTCTGGAAAATCTTATCAATTCCACTGGTTAAACGATGCAGAATATTACTAATATAAATGATCAAGAGGATTATCCAATCTTTAGCAATGCTTTTCGACTTTTTTACGATGTGTACTACAGTCCGGATTGAGTTGTAAAGCTCCGATATTAAAATAGAAAGCGAAAGTAAAAATACACGTGTACATTAGGGTGTGTGTTATTTACAAAATTCAAGTTTTTGATCATCTTCCCTTTGCAAACTCTTCGTTGCACCCAAAAATAAAAATCCATCGCCTGAAAACCAAAATGTTTTAGAGTTAACACTTTCCACCAGACATATCTTCTTTTCCTTTGTAAATAGCTTAGGATTTTTAAATTTTAACATTGATTGATTTTTTTGGCCACTTCAAGTATTTTTTCCGGATTTATAAATCATACCAATAAATTAAATATCACTTGGAGCTGAATAATTGATTTTTTCCAGCTTAACAATAAGCAAGTTGATAAAATTTGATTTTGCCTTCGAAGCATTCGAAGAACGAACATCCAAAATATGAAATTTTTTTATCGTGCTTATTTTGAGCTGGAAAAAACCAAATAATCAAGTCTAAGCGATATGTAATTCAATGGGATGATTTAAAAATCCAGACAAAATACTTATTGTGGTCGAAAAATCAATCAAGGTTGAAATTTAAAAATCCTATGCTATTTACATGGGAAAACAAGATATGTCTGGTGGCACACGCTAGCTCTAAAATTTTTGGTTTTCAGGCAATGGATATTTATCAACAAAGAGCTTACAAACGGTAAATAATCAGAAACTTGAATTACGTAAATAACGGACACCCTAGTGCAGTACATGCGTGCTGTCGTATCTGTGTATATACGTATGTGTGCCAAGTCCTTTATGGGAGCCGTATTCATTATCTGACTTGTTCTGGAGGGGAAGGCTGGTGCAACCTGGGAGTTCAACACATGCTTTTACAAAAACTCTGAGAGCTTACACGGTTGAGGTCTTTCCATTTTATTTAGAATGGGACTTTCGAGAAAATGGGGCAGCATGAGAAACGTACATACTGGATAGCTCTATGTTGGAACTAAAAGACTTTCAAGAAAAATTTAACCCTGACTATTCAACGATGGGGTCTTAGGCCCTTGATTTGGGAAAACGACTTTTCCAGCTTTATTTCTCTCCAAGTTCAATGATTCACGGAGCTCAGGTGTGCCAAAATTTTAAAGTGTCTTGTTCTAAACGATTTTTCTGTGTAGGTCCGCTCAGCTTGATGTGATGTGGTATCTGTAGACACGCTTGTCCAGAAGAACTGCTGATGTGCGCGTAGCATAGCCACCGTAGTGCACACGAATAAAATTGAATTATTTAATAAATACTATTTATCATTAACTGGACGAATGAACTAATAATAGTTTGAATTCATGATATTCGCGGTTAATGCGAAAATTTTTACAATCCTATTGTTCTAACATTGTGATAAATTATCCAAAATTTTATTTCACTAACGAAGCGAAAATTGATTTGTTTGGATTGATGTAGCTTATACTTAAGATGTATTTTAGAATAATTCATTGATATTTTAGCTATCAGATTGCTACATTACGTATATTAATCTCAGTAATATGTTCTACTTATTGGTTTGATTGTTTTTAAATAAAAATAATTATGTCAATGCTGCTTCGTACTAAAGGAAGCTTTGTATCGGTGAACTAAAAATTCTTGTAGATTTTCGTTAGAAATTTCTTACATAGTATCTTAAGTGCACATATACTATTTTTAGAAAAAATCCGTCTGTGTGTGCGTGCGTGTGTGTGCGCGCGCGCGCGCGCGCGTGTGTGTGTGTGTGTCTATGTATCGACGCCTCCTACGAAGAAAAGCTCATGACGGTACATTAATATGTTAAAGTGAACGGTAACGTACCGTCATGAGCTTTTCTTCGTAGGAGGTATCAGTATGTAATCAATTATATCTCAGAAACGTTACGACCGATTTTTACGATCTAGAGCTTTAAATGTTTGGTTTTATGCCTTTATAGTAGCTCGGAAACATAATTCAACAAATATTCAATTATTGAATTATTCAATTATTAAGCTGATATGCTGACATCGGTTTTTACTTTTGTCCATGTAAAAAAATTTAAATTTGATTTTCGTACTAAATATATCTCATAGAGCCTTAAGGAGATTCGGGAGTATCATTCAGCGAGGCGAGAAACGGGAAGTCCCCCCGGCCTACGCAGCTTGGCCCCCTTTACCGCGCACCCCTTCTTGCACCCTACGAACTCAATATTTTTCTCACATTTAGCGTTGGCATTGTTTACAATGCATTATAACATGACTCCAAATTTTGCTCACTGAATCTTGAAACAATACTTTATTCGTAGGTATGGTTTTTTTTATTATCATTGCATTTTCCAAAAATATTTGTCCATGTAAACGATAAATCGAGGTTACGTTTTATAAGAGCCTCCATTATCACACTCATTTTTAGTTGTATCATTCTTTTTAAAATGACCTATAACAAATATTGAAAAAATTTATATAAATTCTACGTATTCCAGACTATTAAAAAAATCAATATCATTGTTATCTCTGCATTTTATTATTACTCCCGAACCTCCTTAAAACAGCTTCATTATTTATTTTGAATTATTTTTCCAACATGTCTCTTTTTTTTTATTTAATAAAAACTGCAATTTTTTGTACTGTTCGGGTAAAAAAATTACAATATTATTTCCAAAATAATTTATTTTGTAGAGCATCATAATAGAAATTTTTAACATTTTAAATCATTTGAATATACATATATTTCTTTTTTTTTTAATTAACGTTGTATACGCCTACACGACCGTACCCACATGGTACTTAGCTGATTTGGAGTACCGAGTGACAATTAACCCTCTAGTCCACGAAGAGTTTTTAATATAGAAATCCTGAAAATTTCAGGTATGTTTCTGAGGGTTTTCGAATTTTCTCAGTGTTTGAATAACTCGTTAAGTTAATTTGTTTACTTTGAAAACGCCATAACTTGGATGTTATAGAATTCATAACTTCAATCAATGAAAATCTGCTAAGAATTTTCGAAAATCCAAAATCTCATGATATTGCATTGTTTAGTCGTGTCTAAAGAATACGCATACAAAATTTAAGATCATAACATGTATGAGAAAAAGTTGAAAAACAATTTTGTAAAAATGTTTTGCGCCGTTAAGTGTATTTTTGAGGCTTTTTGCATCACATTGTTGCTCATACATTTAAACCTATCCTCAAAACATGGGGCCCCAGAGTGCTATTCTCTTCAGAATCAAATAAGCTTTTGATGGCTTCTTTATTAACATACAATTCACGCAATCGGTTTTTTTTAACCAAATACGTGAAAAAATTTCGATACGCGTGTACTTTTCTATGTGTAGCATATTTTTATACGAATGGCGTAAAAAAAATATGATTGCAACAATAAAATGTCAATAAATAAGTTATTAAAAAAAAGCTCATATGATTCTGAAGATCAGAGCACTGTATCCCACATATTCCAATAATGAAAAAGTTTGGACTTCGGAAAATTGGTAACAGACTTTCTTTGATTGAAGTTATAAATTCCGTAACTTTTGAGGTTATGGCTTTTTCTAAGTAAACAAAATACCGTACAGAGTTTCAACACATAATGTGATAATATAAGAACCCTAGAGAACATACCTAATTTTTGGGACTTACATATGGAAAACTTTTCAAGTACTAGTAAGTTCATTGTAACTCGGTACTTCAAATCAGCTAAGCACCATGTATGTACGGCCATGCAGTCCTATACAACCTTAAATAAATCCAGGAGAATGATATGGAGAAGGCTTTTTGCTTATTTATTGGCAGCGGTATTCTTATTAAAACGAAACAAAATAACTTAGGAAGATGATTCGTAATGTAAAAAGAAGATTTTTAGTGCTAAGAGGGATGTAATTATTCAGAAATCAAATTTACATTCAACCTCGAAAATAGCTAAAAAAACGCTTTTGGACGTCAAAAATCGTTATAAAAACCTTTATACGGTACAAAACTCAAATTTTTTTTTCGAGCTGCTATGAGGATTAGATAACAAAAATTTTAAGGCTAAAATCATCATAATCCACTGCTGGGTTCCTAAGATATAATTAATTAAATTTACACAAATATGCTATTACACAAGTAAATTTACACATTATATCCTTCATATATTTTGTACTGATTATTTTATTTGGTTGTTGGCCTTAAAATGTTGCAACGAGTCATTACAACAAGTGAAACATATATATCTTTTTCTCACTTTCGGACTAATTATTGGACGATAATACGTTACATCAATGTTTGATGGACAAAAAAATTGAAAGGCCACTGTTTAACTAAAAAAGCTGAGTAATTTACACAATAAAGGATACGTGAAAATCGATGAGTATATGAAACTTATTATTCAAATACAAGAATAGATGACTAAAAAATATGATGACTCGAGAAAATATATTTTGTAATTTTAATATTTTTTTCTGAGTTTTCGAGGAAAATGAATTTTTTTGTGAGAAATTTTTTTTTTTAATAAGAGCAAAACATAGTAGCAAGAGTATGAAATTAAGGTTTAGATTTTGTGTTTAATACAAGCAGTATGACATACATTTTCAGAGCTAAATAATTATGTACAAAATATCTTCCATGCTTTAGCAGTCCTACAACCTTTCTA
The DNA here is from genome assembly GCA_030522625.1 of Copidosoma aretas. Classification (NCBI taxonomy): domain Eukaryota; kingdom Metazoa; phylum Arthropoda; class Insecta; order Hymenoptera; family Encyrtidae; genus Copidosoma; species Copidosoma aretas. The sequence continues at coordinate 14,877 of JAPYYV010003840.1, forward strand.
TTACTCATGGATACCTATCATCCTTATAGCTGAAATCGATTCTTCATGATGTAGGTATATTTAGTGAGACAAAATGTAAGACTTTGTTGTAAAAAAAACTTGGGTGCAAAATGTAAAGACAATTAAACTGATACTTTTTCGAAGCAAAAGTTATCAAAAAATTATAATCATAATAATAACTGTACTTTTTAAGCTTATCAACTCGTTCTCATTATTTTCTTAGCTTTATGAAAAAACTATCCCTAGGGATTTTTAAAAATCATAGAAATTTGTTCATTTCGAATGACCAAATAAGAAAATGTGATAACCATGGGCATGCCTCTCACGTACAAGAAATTATAACTAAATTTATAAATGGACACAATATTAGCAAAAAATCATCAGTTTACGGTATTTTCATTGTGAAAAAACAGAGAAATCTTTTAAAATTGTTACACAGTAAATGTTAGTCATAAGTTTATGAATGACATGCGTATACTTTAGTAAGCGTGCTAGATATAGTTTGCTCATAGTGACTTAGCTCCGAAAATGTATTTTATACTGGTTGTATGAAAAATAAGAATGAAACCTTAATTACCCATCTCCGTACTCTCTTGAAGAGTATTATGATTTAGTTTAATTTTAAGAAACTTTAACCTTATTAAGAACTTTTCTCCCTCCAACAATTAGTAGAAAAATATTTGAATTAGAAAATACATTTTCTCGAGTCATCAAGATATTAAACAAAAAACTCTGTCAAGTCTATATGTATCAATGAGACGTCTCTTTTAATGAGCAACAAATAAAAGTATTCAAGTTATCATGTACTTACTTATTAATTGAAAATAAGAAGAAAATAAGAAGAAAATAATTATAAGTTGACGTGGCTTTAACCCAGTACCATCAGGTCTAAAAGCAAGGATCTAGCTGAGTGTGACAGACTTGCGCATACAAATGGCCGACGGAAAGTTCCATGTACTCATCGACTTTCCCAGATCGTTCAGTAATTTTATGTTAACTATTCAAGTTTTCTAGTTAAACTGCCCAAATATTGTATTAGCCTGGTAACAACGTTTTTGAACCTCAAACATTGATTTGACGTATTGATGTCCAATAATTAGTTTTGAAAAAGAGAATCTTTCGCTCGTTGTAATCTGGCAACACTGTAAAAAAGAAGTAATCATTCATGAATACTGCGAATTCTTTGGTTATGGTATGTAAACTTAACCTGCATTAATCAAACTTCACATAGAATAAGATTGATGGAAAAAACTGTATCAACTGTAGCTCAGTGGTAACGTATGTGCCTTTCACGCGAAGGGCCTCGGTACAAATCTCAATCTCAGCACTGTTTGCGAAATTTCGTAAAACCTTATTTAATTTTAGAAATTCATAATTAATTCATTAAGAACTGAATTTTTAGGACACAAGTTGTTAAAAAAATGAATTTATTTCGGATTCCTGTTCAATTCATGAATCGGAATTTTGATGAATTTATTCAATCTACCTGAGTACTATATGAATCTTATAATAATTGTTTTAAATAACTAATATTAGTATTTATTCATTCATTCCTGTACAGTTTTTTACATTCTTTTACATTCTCCTTCCTTGTATATTCTTAACTTAAAATTAAGTTCTCCTTTAATTATTACAAATAAATCGTTTATAACATAATAATAACTAATATTAAGAAAAACAGTTTTTGGCAGCTGGGAACACATTCTCCCAACCTGCGTCGATACACTGTTGCAATCGACGTCGATACACTCTCGCAACACATGCTGTTACAATATTGCAACCCACGTTGATACATTCTCGCAACCCTCACCTTTATATTCTAGCCACACATACCATTGCATTTTTGCAACCCAGGAATATTCATGTATACGTACATATACGTCGCTGTCTGTCACGTGTATTGGTGCGTGCTAAACATGGGGTGCTCAACTTTTGGTTGTTCGTCTTCATTGTCTTCATTTTCCGGGGCGTGGCGTTTATTGTTCGATCTTTGGTGTCCTTTTCTTGCCCACAAGGAGATAAAAATCATAGGGCTGTCCCATAGGTACATCTCGTAAAAGTCCACGGAAGCTGGCACTAGCGTTGGCACTATGCAGTTGATGACAAGGCCTGAAGTACTCGATCAGTGTGCAGCCTGCGCTATAGCCACAGATCAATCTCATGGAGGCATTGGATTTTTTCCATTGCCCTTTTGAGTTTTGACTTTAATGAGGAGTGGAAGTCTTCCTTCATTCCCCCCACTCTCTTCATCTTCAGCAAATCAGAGCATACACGTGGCCCCTCTTACCCGTATCTCACATTACTTATAGGTATACTAGCGTCCTAGGTGCGAAAGAGATAGAGAATACTAGAAAGAAAGCTTTTGAGGGAGACTCCCCACTCCTACTTGTCAAATCTCAAGAGGGCAATTGACAAAATTTAATGCCTCCATGAGATTGATCCGAGCACGGCTATACTATACGTGCAGCGTGTATAGCAAAAAGGAAAACACGTCAGTGTTTCTAACTACCCAAGCGTTCTCGTGCATGCGCAGAGAGATACTCTAGCTTTCTCTCTCTGACAAGCTGGAGTGGGATAGCCTCCCCGCCCGTACTTTAGCTCAAGCCCTGCCCACTTCTAACAGCTCAAATACGACAACTGATCATATTCTACTGTGATACACGATAGCCGAGTGGGCTAATCATTTTGCTCCTGATTGTGCATCGGGTGTTCGATTCCCGGCCAAATCTTTTTTTTTTCTTTTTTTTTTTTTTAATATATCTTAACTAAAAATATTTTATGGGATTTTCATGAGTGCGAAATTTTTTTTTAAGACTTATTAGGTCTGAAAAAATGAAAACTCCAAGATATCAGTTATGATTTATTTAGACCAATTAATTCTATGTTTAATAATGTTTACTTAAATGTTATTAATTGCTATGTTTTGCACAATAATTTTTGAGCTGTTGTGCAATGATTTTTATCGTTTCCATATACAATATAATGCTTCATGTAACAACTCAACGATACGAAAAAGTTTAAAATAACTGTATGCAGGAAAATTCCACTA
>JAPYYV010003841.1:0-17588 GCA_030522625.1 Copidosoma aretas
ATACTGTGATACTAAGACTTGTGAAATGTACAACAGAAAACTGAAAAAAAGATTCGAATCGAGCAATAGAATAAAGTCGTTACAACAAAAACATTGTCTTATTAGTTTAAATAATGGATATGTGAGAACCAAGACTTATTTAGAATCACAGATATGTGACGATTTCAAAATTTATCAATGGCATATTTCGTAGTACACATTTATTTTTGCTGTAATTATAATAATTCAACTTATTTTTTCAAATAAATGTATGCGTTAGTATATGATGATTAAAATCTTATTTTTATTTTTACTTAAAAAGTATGCATTTTATCAAAAAACTATAAGAAACATTTTTTACGTCAAATTTTATGCGTAATACCGTGATATTTTTTAAAATGCAAAATCCGTCAAATTTCAATCATTGGTCGGCCATATTGGATCCGCCATTTAAAATTTTATATTATTAACACCATGATTGGAATCAGCGATCTCTGTTATATATTTCAATTTCGTTTTTCTATAAAATTCTTGTGAATCCAACGAGAAATTACGTAAGAATAATGAATTTTTTTCTTCAGAGCCCTCTAGCGGCTACATTGATTAGAATCCCATTAAGGGACAAATATAAATCAAATGTACAAGGTTTAAGCTTATAAATAACAGGTGAATAAAAATATAAAATAAGTCATACTTGCCTAAATTTCAATTATAATATTTAAAAACACTAAAAAATGCTTAAAACCTAACCTAACCAATTTGAAAATATTTTTATTGTAATCTACGGAAAAAATTCTACAAATTTACTACTTTTTTGAAATTTTATTATACGCGTCCATTTGCCTACAAAATTTATGAATTGTTGGTGAAGGCAAAAATTCAAATTTTGTGACCGTCCGTGACACAAGTGTAATGTTTGAGCTCTAAAATTTTAGGAATTGACTTCCTTTATCGACTTCCTACGTATACACAAAATTTCAGACGGTTCCATTTTTTTTCTGTTTTGGTTGACGTGGAATTTCCCATATATATATATATATATATATATAGAGAGAGGGAGAGAGAGAAATACCTAAGCTGCTAAGACAATAGGCGGGTGTACATCATATTTCGTCCAGGAGAGAGTGCGTCTTGAGCAGTACGAGAGATTGGAGTCGATGCGAGTAAGAAAGAATTGCGCTACACTTTTCCCAACCACATACGTACATACCGTCCTAATATTTTCTCTCATTGACTCTCTCTCTCTTTCTCTCTCTATCTCCAGCCCTTCTTAAGAACATCTTTCACGATGACTCATCTGTGAAACCTTTGTAATCTCCTCTCATTCGCTGTCTAGCCCGCCTCGACAACATCCCTGGCGAAGACTCGTTTGTGAAAACCTTTGCAACCTCCTCCTCTAATTTGCTCTCTTGCCTTGCCTCAACAATATCCTCTTTGATGACATGCCTACAGAAATCTTCGTTATCGCCTTTCAGCACTTGAGTCGACAAAGCCCTGACAAAGCCACCACTTGCATCATTCGATACCCTCGTATTCATAAGACGGACCAGGCGGATAAGGTAAAAGACCTATTATGAAACAATGTCCGTCTCTATGAAACAGTTTTAAAAAAATATTTTTTTTTTCTTAAATAATATGATGTTAGCGTTACTAAAGTCAATTTTTTAAAAACTCTATTTATTACTAGAGTTAGAATGACTATTGAATATCATGAAATTCGTTAATACATAATAAGAAAATGTAATGTTACAGGTGAGAAGCTGATCGGTTTGAAAATACTGAGCGATAGGTTACGTTACAAGGTGGATGTGCTGCGGCATGTATTATAGATTATATTATGGAAAAAGTATGTTACAATAAAAATAATAGTATTACGTTGGGTTAAAACTTTGCTCGAATGAAAAAGAAGATATAGAAACATGCATATCGATCTAAATCATAAATTATTCAGTTTTTATATTAAATTGTCCAATATAAACATTATTTTTGTACATTCATTAATGAATTACACATTTGTATTCAGGAATTTAACCGATCTGACCACAAATATAAACTGTAAACGTATATTTATCCAGTTATTTCATGTTTCATTAACCGGAACATAATACATAAAATAATGCTGACACGCGCTAAATTAGCATGTCATAGATATGGACGTACGCACTACTTAAATGTTTTCACTTTTATATTTATTTACCTGAATATTACGTGATAAAAAAAACTCATTCTGATACTGCACATTCTCGACTATTAGAAAAATCAAAAATCATTGTAATGCGGGATCCCTAGACCCTTTAAAAAAATTCACCAAGCTCTAGGTAGCTCAGAAACTGTTCCAAAATTGGGTCATTTATCATAGTATTACTTGTGCCACGCGTTTTACCCGACGCGCTCATGCTCGCCTTAGATGAGTAGGCTAGCGTTTAAAGTTATACATTGGAGAGAGAGAGCAAGCGCATCATATTTCTGGAGATAAGGAGTGGTTCTGGAGTGTATTTAATCATGATTATACAGCTGTATCAACAAATGTTTGGACCTCGGATTTTACAGTTTGTCATGTGGGTAGAGACTACTGCTCGGCCTATAATGTAGCTGAGCTACTTACCTTCAGTTCACTCGATCAGAGATCCGGAGGGAGCTCGTGCTATAGAACGGGCTTAATCACATATACGATGGCTTGGACCCTGCTCGGGGATCCAGAGTAAGGCTGCCGGAGTAAGCAAGAGGAAGTAAGGCTGCCTCGGGAATCAGTAGAAAGTAAGCGTTTGTTCATCTAACAACACAAGGTTGAGCACGGTCGATAATACCGCTTTTTAATAATGTCGATCGAGTAGGGCTGAGCCGGTAGAGTAGGAATCATGGCTAGTCTAGCACTAGTAGGGAAACCTGAGTAAGAGCTCGAACTATAATACGAGGAAGCCTGGCAGCCGAGTAAGGAAAATCCGGCTAATCCGCTATACTACTAACATACTATATTACATTATTATGGAATATATCCTAGTATCGTAAAAGCTTTTATGTAATATAAATTTTACAAGTAATCAAATGATTCGATCATAGTACTGCCTTTTTTACATGTTAAAAATCAGTCAGTCAGATTTCACAGGACAATTGACACGGATTCAGTATATAATTTTTCTGTATTTAGAAAGTCTTGACCTTGATCTTCGGGTTCTTCAAGCTTGTTATACACAACTTCGCTGTAGGCATCCCAGCGCTCGAGCTACGTGTACGAAACGACGTGTACCGCTGCACTCGGGTGTCTCGTCGAGTGTAACTAATAACTATCTCCTCAGGCTAAATGATAAATGCGCATTGCTGTACTCGATGCCACTTAAACATCTGTAAAAAAACAGGTTAGTACAAATTATGATGACACTGTAGTCCAGCAAACTATCGCTAAGCAGTGATAGGCTAAGATTTTTTAATCAGAAACCGTGTTTTTTTTATTAAAACAATGATTGGCAATATGTTTTCGTGTATCATACTTTTAAACATGATGTAAATGGACAAGGTTTGCTAGATAGCACATACATTTGACAATCGAGAAAACCAATTAGATTTTAGGTAGGTAATCTTGATATTGGTCAAAATAGAAACATGAGTTTTAATACAATGTTATACTACTACGTCAAAAATAATTAACATTGCTCTACTGGGGCAGACAAATACACATCCTGACCGATAGTGATACAGCTGATAAAACAGATACTAGAAGACCCTTACAAATACTACCCGTAAAGATACTGTAAGGCACCTACAAACAAATAACCTAATCGAATCTCCCGCCAACACTGTTTGTTGATTAACAATTTATTAAGTAATTAATAATGTAAGCAGATTAGTCTTTTTGGTTTTGGAGTAGCATATATAGGATAATCATACGTTATTACAGCAATTAAACAAAGCAACTGACTCATAGACATGGTGGAAGGAAGTACAGGCATGTGCAGAACATGATGACGTTGTAGTCTAGAAAACTAGAACTAAACTGTAATTGTCTAGTTAGTCCCGAACGGGAATGATGTTATTTTCATACAAAATATGATTAGCACCAATTTTTCCGTTAATTATACTTACTTTTTAGGATTACTGTAATTTCGATCATAATGTCAATAAACAAGGTTTGCTGCATAGCACATGCGTTTGACAGCAGATAATACTAATTAGATTATAGGGCAAGTTAGTTCTATATTTGTCTTATTTGTCTAACAGTAAATGTATATCTTCCTATATTATATAGTTGTATGGTTTTGGGATAAGTACTAGCTCCCTTCCGCTCCCCCCGCTCCCACCGACTTACCCGCCCCGCTTTCCCTTAGCTCCCACCCAGCTTCCCGCCAAAATAGGGTAAAATTCGTTTCTTTTTACTAGGAAATATGACCTCAAACAGTTGGAGCTAGCTCCCCTCCCGCTCCCTCTTACTATCCCCCGCCCCCCCAGCTCCCCCCTGGTTTCCCACAAGACGCCTCCCCACCCCCCCCCCCCCCCCAAAATATGTTTTACCTTTCGTAATCATTTTTGACAACACTATTAATTTCTTATAAGTATACAAATACCTAAATGAAAAACTAACGTTTATGAAAATCGATTATGTAGCAATTAATAATAACAAATAGAATAACGATATTTATAATCATCCACCAAAAATGTATGATTATAAGTATGGAAGCCGTGGGGAGAATGCTATATATTGAAACAAAAAGGGTTATTTGGATCTTAGGGAGATAAATTTTATACATATCATTATGGATCTTGAGAAAATTCTGGAATGAGCGATAAGACAAGCTTTTCTGCTGACGCATTCAAATACCTACACGCAAAATACTACTCTTGCAAGTTTTAAAGCTTCTCTCGGCATTCTTCATGCTAAGAATAACCTTGCGCTATAGCGCTTATCAGGGTATTTTTTTACAAGAATATATCCATTATTGAAAAAAAAATATTTTGGGGAAAATAAAAAGCAGAAAAGACACAGAAGAAGACAGAATTATGGAAAACTGTCTTAAGAATCTACAAATAATTTGGATGATTGATTTAACAAAAGAACTTCATAGCTTAAAATAACAATAATACTTTTGTCGACTGTAAAAGATACAATAATAAAAATATATTTATATCGGTCTTGCAGTCAAATTAATAAATAAATATAAATAAATATAATAATTAATGAAAAGGTAATCAGATTGCCCTTGTTTACAATTACCCCCGGGGATGACTGTAAAAAACTGTAACCGAGTTAGTCCTCACCGGAAAGAATTTCAATTAGTAAAGGACAATCTGATAGCCCCCACCACCAAAATTATAAAATGCTTTTGTGCAACGTTTTGAGCTCGCTTCGGCTCCACATCAGGGACTGAAGGACACTGACTTCTTTCAGGTAAGGACTAACTCGGTTACAGTATTTTACAGTTATCTACGGGGGTGATTGTAAGCAAGGGAAATCTGATTGCCTTTTCATTATTTGTTATAATAATTGATATTTATTCATTAATTTGACTGTAAGACCGATATCAATATATTCTTATTAACTTCATAGCTTATAGACTGTCACACATATTATCGAAGTGTGGGTAATAGCATGAATCTATCAAATTCACAAGGCAGGAAAGAAGTAGAAGTACTTTAAAACTACCGGTGAGTCAATTTTCAAATGTAATATACAAGATTTTAGAAATTGTAATAGCTGATAATGTAGAAAAATCGGTAGACAAGTAAAAAGTAGTAAAAGAGAGTTAGGCTGCTATTAGAAGAAAAGAAAGAACAAGATACCATATTTTTACACTAAATCAATTAATTCAAAGCAAACTAGAGGAAGTCGTAAATAAATTATATGCTGTATTTGTAGACTTCAAAACAGAATTTAATAACATTATTAGAGAAATATTTCGGGGCAAAATAAGTTTAAAAGAAATAAGTATAAAAATGACACAAATGTTAGAAACAATCTAAAAACATATAAAAACAACAGTTAATTACGGCTAGGGGCTAACAAATTGATTGAAAACTTTGAAAGAGAAAAGGCAAGGGTGTCCATAAAGCCTGGTACTTTTAAGTTTATTTATCTAAAAAATAGGCGATAAGTGGATCCAAAATAATACAGGAGGTGTAACAGTAGGCAAACTTAGAATTAACTGTCTAAAATAATCTAATGACATTGTTTAAAGCACCTAGAAGATTAAAGACAGAAAACATATGCAGAAAGACTTAAATAAATAAAGTATAAAAAATGTACTGCGAAAAAACAAAAAAAAATATAATTCTAATTTTTAGAAATAGAGAAGAGATACAAACAGATCTGTTTGAATTTAAGTTAGATGCATTGGACGTTTAAAACTATGGCATGGACCGAGAAGTGTGGTTTTTAACAAATAATTTTCCTGGCCCGGAAAAAACGACGAGCAAAGGATAGTAAAAGTAGTTTTAGGCTTAAGCAAAAGCGATGAGGTAGAAAGTTTAAAACAAGGACTTTTTTCATAGATAAAATAATTCAATTATATTGCACATACGTACCAGAGACATGTATATGAAAGGGGGGCCTCCCCATTCCTCGGCCCTCTGAACGAAACTCCCAAACCTCCTTAAACCATCTGGTCCATTAAAACCCTTACCACGTTTCTTACAAATTTTTTTTTTATGTCCTTCATTATGAATTAATATATGTCTATTCAAATGTGTCGATCTTTTAAAACTTTTTTTACATTGAACACATTTATATAATTTTTCCTTACCATATTCTTAGAAAAATGAGATTTGTGTGAAAATTAATGTTATTCTGTTTACATCTTTAACTCATTATTTGATGAATTAGAATTACAATAAATATGAGCATTAAAAAAATTTTTTTTAAAATACCTGTAAAAAAAAATACATTTCTTTAATGTAACGAATTCTAAGTATGTAATAAATTCTTCAAATTTTATTTACAAATTTTACAATACATCGAGTAGAAAAATTTTGATTATAATAACCAAACATTGAAATTTACGCAGTCAAAATATTCTAAACAGTAGGGAGTCTCTTGAGCTAGAAAAAAATCATAAAATCACTAGAAATTATAAGAGCTAGTTAAATAAAATGGTGTTAATTGTATGAAATGTGTAAATAGTGATCAAAAAATGTAAAGAGCATAAATGCATTTAATCGACGGAATCATTGTACTAATATAGGTATATAAATAATCTTATATTAATCTAATATAGATGCGATGAAATTTATTCAAAAGCCCAATTATTTCTAATATGTTGATTATAGCTTTTATAGTTGTTATGAGTATTCAAAGTAATGGTAGTTTTGAAAAAAAAGCCAGTGAGTTAACCCAAAAGAAGGTATCATATTTGTTCTGTATAAATGCACTTGGTGATATGTGCTAAGTTAAGGTTGATTATTTGTTATCTAAAATCACCATCCATCACGTCTGTGCATCTGTCCGAAGTCCTGGCCCAAACAATCGTTTTTTTCAATGTTTCATTATTTTTAAAATTAAAAGTTTTTTAAAAGAAATATTTTTCAAACAGTTAAAAAAAATATATTTATAAATAAAAAAAATTCAAACATATTTTATAAATCATTTTTTAAATCAAAGACTAAAGCAATTTTAAGCTTCATGAATAAATAAAAGAAAAACTAATTATTATTGTAAGAAATTTTATACATTTATATGATAATAATTAAAATGATTTATCTTATCAATATAAATAATTGGAAAATTGGCAAGCAGAGCACGCAGGTAGGCGAATATACATATGAAATAAATATAAAAAAAAAGTACAGTTCCCGTAATGTAATAACACAGACAGCAGAGGAGCTAAAAATGATAAAATCTATTAAGTACAAATTATTGCAATTTGATAAGCAGGATTTCACAATAATTAGACAAAAAATATGGATTATAGATAAATTTATAGAATACTAAAAAAAAAAAGAGAGTAAAGATAGAGTTACAGACTAACGCAAAATGCATATATAGAATAATAAGAGATAAAAAAAATTAAACTAACCTAAGAAAACTAAGAAAAGTAGCAGAAAGCAAAATTTAAATGAGTTTTGGAGAGCTTTAAAAAAATGAAAACAGAAGAAAAAGAGATAATAATTTTTAAAATTTGTCAAGAGACAACTTGTTTCATCACAATTAAAGACTTAAAAAGGTTTTAAGGTGAGCAAGTTTTTACTTTCCAAAAACGACCGAACTCTCAAAAAACATTCTCTCAAATGCTCTTTAGTTACCTCTACCCGAGCCTTGATTAAATTTGGTGCCATCTTTATTGTGATAATATGGCTTGCTTAATTAACACATCAAGAGCAACAACGAGAATTCGTTATCCTATCATCTTTATTGTGAGTTCTGGATGATGTTTGAAAAAACCTTCTGTCCAGTGTCATCAAGGTCTTCCATTGGTAAACTTAGTCTTTAAATTTGATAATTTTACATACTCTTGCACACAATCTAAATGTTCTTCTTTGTTTAGAGGGTTCGCTCTCGCAGCCTACTAACATACGATTATGTTGGTATGTAAAATCAAACACGGCAATGTATGATCCTTTAAGAAATTTTAGAACAAATTAAAACTTTAATGTTTTTTCAGTTGCGATTTCCATTGTTCGTGAACTATCCAGCGGATCAAGTAATGTTTATGACTTCTACTTGTACATATCGCAAACTGTATTTTGATGATTTTCAAGTAGAATAATTTTATTTCAACAATGGTTATTCAAATAGGATGAAGCAGATCATAATCGTGGTTTTTCGTCATTTGCGAGCTGACTATAGGTGATAGAAGAATTTTGTTTACTTCATTTAGAATATTCAGCGTGCTGAAACTTTTTAATAAAACATTTTGCTTTATGGCCCTTTGTATTTATTACATTTAATAAAATCTGAAAAAAACACCAATTCCCTGCAGTAAGTTTATTAATAACTTAAAATGCAATAGTGCGTTTTTATTTTAAAATAATATTTAAATATAAAACAATATTTGGAAGCGATGAAATAAAGCAAAAAAAAAAGTATTTCACCGAAGTAATTTTGACTCACCCCTCCGCAAAAAAAAAAAAATTATAGGAAAAATTATAAAGATATAATGCATAATACCTTATTTGTAGCTTCCATTCTTTCATAATCCTCTGTCAGCTGTAACCCAATTTAATTTTTGCATTTCTTGATTAGCACACCACAGCTACAACTCAACCTAGTCCAACCCCAATCAGCCACGTCTTATGTCCTTACCTAAAATTTGGCTCTTTGCTCTGCAAAATAATCCGTATATTATTTTTCACATTTCTTAATTCTCTTGACAAGATAAAGTATTTTTATACCTTTTCTTTTCAATCTGTACTTCAGTTAACATTTCATCACACAGTTGTCTACATAAATTAAAACATACATATTATATAATTTTTATCTATGAATTCCAAAACTCCCACGAGGCATATAGACAGGTAAGCTAAACTTTTTCTATGTTGTAATTACTTATATAATTCCAAAAAATTCTTTAAATATATTGAAAAGTATCCGATATTATTTACATTTATGTAATGAGCCAAATTTTATCTTATAATAAAACAAATACAACAATGAAGATCATAACAAACAAATTTTTTTGGAAAACCATGAAATTATGTTTAATTTCGAAAATAATTAAAGTATTGAAATATAAACTCTTAAGTAAACGAAAATTGATGTATAAGTATTACCTGAAAAGCCAGGAAAATCTATATAAACGGCGTGATAGGTCTATAGACCCCTGGTCGAACAAAGTTCTTTTGTCTTTTTGGTAGACTTTTGCATACTGTCATTATAATATATATATATATTTATAACTTAAAACATGACAATGAGTGACCAAACGATAAATATCAATCGCTCGGATTAGTCGCCTGATCGTACCTTAGCTTTAACAGGGACCCAGCTAAGCCATTATTACAGCCACGTCACGATTTCAACGATATAAAGTAGTGCAAAGTAGGGCTATATATATAGTGCTAGAGCAGCAGGGAATTTATCTTGAATAAGTCAAGAGCCACATATTTCACCGCTAACGCATGAGCAGAGATCAATTTTTGACTTCTGCGCACGTGCATATGACGAAAATGCGTCCAAAAGTGCATATTTGAGTCAAGCTAGACTTGCTCAAGATAAGGCCCCAGTAGCTGCGGTGCACCATCATCAAAATGATCGTGTGCATGAGAGAGACAGACGGACAATCAAAGAAGCAGACTGCAGTAGTGTAGTAAGCCTATACCTACATGTGCACACATACGTACAAATGTATGCACACAGGGTCCCTCAAACGTACATTAACCGCGTAAACTGGCGTGTACAGCAATAAATCCTAAATCCATAACCTTAAAAGAAAATTTTTTGAACAATGATTTTTTAAATGAGACCTATTTCAAGATTGATCGATTTGGGCATGTTTAGAACGCTTTCACGGCTGCCATACAGCATGCTATTGGTAGATGTGCATAGCAACGAGCTGAATGTCCGTAAGTAATAGAGCAGTAGGTCTGCTATCGATCTAGAGATGGTGCTCATACGCTTGCTTGAAGGCGGCCTGACAGATATTGGCTGGACAACGGTTACAATCACGACGGTAGTTCAAAAGAAGGATTCTCCCCTAACCCCACGCAACCATAACGCCTCTGACAAAGACGAAAGTTCAATTACGACAATTTTACGTATAAAAGGAAAGTCCATGATTTCTATTGAATAAAAGTAAAACTCGTTGGCTTATATAAAAAAATGTACAACCGGCTGGGCTCAAGCAAAAATACGCACACCTCGCTGGGCTAACGCGAAAAAAGTACAACTTGATGGGCTCATACGAGTAAAAGGAGAAATCATCACAATAATTAATAAGCTTTTACCACACATAACCTCATTTACCGTTCCTTAATTTAATGTCTTATAATTAATAACAAATCAGCCTTTTACCGAACAACCAAGGGGAGTACTAATTTTTAGTACTTTAAATGAATTAAATAATGCTGAAAATAATTATCTACCGGTCAAGCTTTTCTTTCAACGAACTTTAGACAAACTTGTGACTATCCTTTGCGATGAACTAGAGACGAATAAGCGACGAAGTAAAGACAGTCGGCGACGAAACTAAGGTTTTTTTTGCGACGAACTAGAGACGAATAAGCGATAAAGTTGAGACGAATTAGAGACGAATAAACGACAAACTAAAGACGAACCAGAAACGAATAAGCAACGAACTAAAGACGAACCAGAGACGAATAAGCGACGAACTAAAGACGAACTGGAGACGAACTTAAGACGAATAAGCGACAAACTATAGACGAACTAGAGACAAACTAAAGACGAACTAGAGACGAGCTTGAGACGAACTGGAGACGAATCAGTGACGAATAAGAGACGGACTTGAGATTACCTTTTACAAAATTAGGTCTCAATCTCATCTCAAGTTCGTCTTTAGTTCATCTCTAGTTCGTCTTTAGTGCGTTGCTTATTTGTCTTAAGTTCGTCTCAAGTTCTTCTTTAGTACGTCGTTTATTCGTCTCTAGTTCATCTCTAGTTTGTCTTTAATTCATTTTCAGTCTATCGCTTGTTTATCTCTAGTTTGTCTCTAGTTTGTCGCTTATTCATCTTCAGTTCGTCTCTAGTTTGTCGCTTATTCGTCTCTAGTTCGTCGCAAAAGAAATCCTTAAGTTCGTAGCCGATTGTCTCTACGTCTCTACTTGGTCGCTTATTCGTCTCTAGTTCATGGCAAAGGATAGACTAAAGTTCGTCTAAAGTTCGTTTCAAGAATAGCTTTAACCGTTGATAATTATTCACACCATTTTTAATTTATTTAAAATACTGAAAATTAGAAGCCCCCTTGGTTGTTTGGTGATAGGCTGATTTGTTATTAATTATATGACATTAATATAAAAAAAGTGTAAATAAGGTTATGTAATTGGGTGGTTAAAGCTTATTATTTATTGTAATGATTTCTTCTTTTACTCGTATAAGCCCATCAAGTCGTACTTTTTTTGCCTTAGCCCAGCGAGGTGTGCGTGTTTTTGCTTGAGCCCAGCCGGTTGAACATTTTTTTGTATAAGCCAACGAGTTTTACTTTTATTTAATAGAAATCATGGACTGTCCTTCTATTTGTAAAATCGTCGTAGTTGAACTTTCGTTTTTGTCAAAGGCGTTATCGTTGCGGAAGGTTAGGAAAAAATCCTTTTATTAAACTACTTACCATCTTGATTATAATCGTTGTCTGGCCAATTTCTGTCGGGCCACCTTCAAGCAAGCGTATGAACGCCACCTCTAGATCAATAGCAGACCTACTGCTGTACTACTTACCGACATTCAGCTCGTTGCTATGCAATCGTTACATTATTAGTAGCATACTGTATGGCAGCCCACGCCACCGTGAAAGCGCTCTAAGCAGGCCCAAATCGATTGATCTAGAAATAGGTCTCATTAAAAAACTAATTGTTTGAAATTTTTTTTTTTACGGTTATGGATTTAGAATTAATTGCTGTACACGCCGGTTTACGCGGTTAAAGTACATTTGAGGGACCCTATACAATATCGTATGGTACTCGCTCTGTGCCATGCAAGTGCAGACTGCAGTCGGTAGTCGGCAGATGTGAAGGTGCATGCGCCAGCCTGTTTGTTTTTCTCTTTCTGCATTTGGCTTCGGGAGGGTCTAGTGTCGGGAGAATATTTTACAACATTTTTTTCGGTCTAGCCCTCATCCGCCCAATGCCTGCAACGCGAGATATGGAACTGTGTTCCAAAAAAAAGATTTACATATCCTATAAATATATTTTAAAAATATATTATTGGAACTTATAATTGTTTGAACATTTTTTTACAAAAAGCAATTCCATCAAAGTTATCTGATTTTTGCACACAAAAAAATTTCTAAGGTGCAGGTAAAATGAAGGATTTGCAAGACTTTCATACTAGAGTGATCATTCTGTTTATGTATAAAAGAGATAGATTTTCTACATCCAAAACAAAATCTTCTGTGAAACGGTTTTTATATTTATACAAAATAATGTCACCAGAAATACTATCAGAAAGTATAAATCATGCAAAAAAAAGTCATAAACGATAAAGAAAGCAACATGACAGTAGTGTCTTCTTTTAAAATTTCATAATTTTGAGTATAATATAACGCAAATCTGATAGCTTTAGAAAAATCATTGAATCATTTATTACAAATTACTTTATATGTTTTTAAATAATTCAATAACAAAAATCATTCCACCTTATTTAATGTCAGATTTAAAAAAAAAAATGCTTATTATACATCGGAACAAAAATATTTATCATGAAAATATCATTGTTTCTTATTTTATTCTTTATTATTTAAAGAAATTTCAAATTATTGATAAAACATACAGATGTACTTAATTTTTTTAAATTGAAAAAAAAATTTTTTTAAGTTTTCTTTAAATTGTATTTATAGTATGCATGATAAACATAATTTGTTATATAACAATAATATTGTAAAAAAATATGAGAATTATAAGAATAATAATATAAAAAATATTATCAAATAATGAATTTTATATAACGTATAATAAAAATAAAAGAAAAAAAACAATGAAAAAGAAAGAAATAAATATTAATTTATGTATAGAATATAAATATGGGCATTCGGCACGCAGAACGCGCAGGGGCGACGCCCCACTAGTATATATATGAATAAATACATTCCTAAATAAACGTTTTCACTACCCCCTTTCCTTTTTGCAAAACTGTAAGAAATATGCTGTGCTAAATAAGCATCATTTTAAGAATTTAATTTAAGATAGAAGATTTTCAAATGAACACTGTACATAATTAGTCATTATTGAATAGCTCAGGTCAATCAACCCTACGATCCATATGCGAAAGTGCGCAAACCAATTTAAGGTCCAGGCTCTGCCGGGACGACCCTGATCCAGAGCTTTTTGTTACAAATAAAAATTTTTCCACGATAATGAACTAATTTAAAGCAAAAATTGGTCGCCTGTAAAATTTTTTCAATACCTTCAGATAATGTTCACAAAATTTCTGAAGTTCAAAGAATGGAAGTTCACGACAATTTACAAGAGGCTACCATTAGCGTAAGTATGCCGGTTCTGGTCCACTTTTCCAGCAGCCCTACTAGTGCTGGATTAGCCGGATTTCTTCTACCTGGCAGCCGGGCTTCCTCGTACGAGCTCTTACTCAGCGTTCCCTACTAGTGCTAGACAAGCTACGATCCCTGCTCTACAGGCTAATATTGTAGCCCGACTCATTCTCAACAAGCGGTATTATCGACCGTACTTAATCTTATGCTATGAGACGAGAAAACGCATACTTTCTACTATTGCCTGACGTAGCCGAGCTTCTGCCAGCTTGCTCCAATAGCCTTACTCCGGATCCCCGAGCAGAGTCTATACCATTGTATGTGTGATTGAGCCCGTGCTATAGCACGAGCTCTCGCAGGATTCTAAATCGCACTAACTATAGGTAAGTAGCTCAGCTACATTATCGGCCGAACAGTGGTATCTGCCCTACCCACATGACAAACTGTGAAGTCCGAGGTCCAAAAATGTGTTGATACAGCTGTATAATAATCATTGAATACACTCAAGAAGCACTTTTTATCTCCAAAAATATGATGCAAATACGCTTGCTCTCTCCAATGTATTACTTTTAACGCTAGCGTACCCATCCAAGGCAAGCATAAGCGCGTTAGGTAATACGCGTGGCGCGAGTAATACTATGCCTGGTCCGCATTTCTCATCAATACGCGTATAGAACGATGCAAGGCTCTGGCTTTGTCGACTTAAGTGCTGAGAAGCGATAGCAAAGGTTTCTACGTCATCGTGAAGGATGTAGTCAAAACGGAAAAAAAAGGGAGAGAAAGAGGAAATACTAGGGCAAAATGTATGCGGTTGGGAAAAGCGTAGCGAAACTAGCATCGACTCCGAGACCCCTTACTGCTCAAGACGCACTCTCTCTGGACGAAATATGATCCACTCTCTTAGCAGCGTAGGTATTTCTCTTATTTTCGACGATGTCCTTCCATGCATATTTACTCTAACGCTTTTGTTTTAAATCGGAATAAGAGATATAATAACCAGAGGCAAGCATCAATACGTTGTGTACAACGCTCGGCATGAGTAAGATGATGCTTATACGTTTTTTCTTATGCATTAAAATATGCTAGCGTAAGGTTTATATTAGCAGATGTGTACGCGCATATCAAGTGATGCGAGTTGCTGGCTATACGCAAGCTAGCTCTCAAATTACGAAAATTATAAGCTTAAAGCAGAGCAGATCCCAACGCTGACCCTCAGTTTCACACAGCACTATGCACATTGATGAAGAATGTTAAATTGTACGTTTAGCTACAAATGCCTAAGTTGTAGCAAGTCCGTCGACAAGTGCACTTATCTAGTGCATAAACTCTTACCATCGAAGAAACTCTTGCGATCTCTAAAATCCTAGCACAAAGCCAGCACCAAGGAACGTTACTTAACAGAATCATCGCAACCAATCAAAGTGCTCTATTGCGGTTGCTAGGCAACGATACTAATGGTCAGAAAACAGAGAATCTTGCATGATAAAAAATAATCATTTAGTCGCTAAGAGGATGATTTATGTACAAGCTCCACCGCTAAGGTGGCAGCACACCCAAACAGCCCTGTCATGACCGCCACGTGCGTTTAGTATAACTATACACATCAGTCATATGTGTAGTCAGTAATGATCTCTATACACCACTGACGTATATAGTTATACTAAACGCACGTGGCAGCCATGACAGGGCTGTTTGGGTGTGCTGCCACCTTAGCGGTAGAGCTTGCACATAAATCATCCTCATAGATCAGTCGACGAGTGAGCTCATTAAAAGTTCCTGGCAACAAAAAAGCTCTTGATATCTCTAGAAATGAAACAATAAGAAAAAAAATTTCTTTTGAAAAGAATCTTTAACAGAGGAAAAAGCTCTTGAAGATACACGCAGTTTCGGTTAGATTATGAATATATATCTCCAATGAATGTGTACGCGAGTAAGCACGCCTATTACACATTTTTGCTTACAAATGCATCCCTTTTACACATATTTGCGTGCAAATGCACACCTTTTACGCCTGTTTACGCGTGTATGCATGTCTTTTCACGTCTTTTTGCGCGATTATGTATGCTTTTTACGCATTTTAGCGCGTGTGTATATGCTTTTTACATCATTTTAGCGCGTGTGTGCACACTTTTTATGCCTTTTTTTTGCACGTGTTCAAGCGTTAAGAAACTGAATTTAATAATAGTTTTCAGCTATCATGGATACGTGCGAGAACCAGCTCAGCGAGTATTATCTTAACACAGCTAATACGGTCACTCAACGTTGTCATCACTACACATAAATGAAGTCTTGGGGAGAAGTTAAAATACCAGAATATCTTGAGTCAAATGCTAAGTGCTTATGAGCAAATCGAGAATCATAAACGAAGATTTGATATACAACTGGCAGTAATTTATAGCAGTTACAGTAAACTTTCAAGGGTCACATCGAGATAGCAGAGATAACTAACTTGACTAATCTGGATATAAAATCCTTTTTTACCAACGCTGGCTCTGTTTTCAAAAAGTCAATAGAGAAATCTTTACTTAGTCGTGATGCCATTAAAGCCAATACAATACTTACAGCTTTCTGAAACAAGATCGAGAATGATGAAGAAGTGTAACAAACGTTAACGTCAAAAATTATCCTTTTTATCAGACGACTGATTTGGTGAAATGGTCCAATATCAATGTTAAGCTAATGATTGAGAAAAACCTTAAGGAATTTCAAGAATATGAGTCAGGATGGTCTCTTTATTTGATAGTGAATTTTACTATTGATATGAACAAGCTAAATCAATTACGAAGAAACTCCTACATACCGCTACCAAAAGATATTTATGATTAAAAAGCCTATTTGAATGTGCAAAATGATGACAATCAGTGTTTAAGGTGGGCTATGTTATCAGCACTTTATCCTGTTAGTAAACATCCTTAACGTGTCCTTAAATATGAGAATTTTGTGAATGATTTCAATTTCAAGAGCATCAATTTCCAGTAATGCCGACGTAGATATCTGCTTTTGAAAAGCAGACTAAGGTTTTAATTGATTTTTACTTTCTAAAAAAATTTTGCAAGAAACATCTTGTTTCTCTATGTCATGTAACAACAAATAAGAAAGACAACATGTTAATCTCCTTTCTATACAAAATCAATATCTTGATAAAGATGAAGAATACGAAGTAAACAATGACTTAGCACAACCTTGATTTCACCATGTGAGAATCAAAGACTTATCACCACTTGTAAGCAATCAGTTTACTAAATGTAAAGCTGCTTATTACATGTGCCATAGATGCTTGCATTTTGTTTGTACTGCTAAAAATAAAATGTACATGAAATCGACTATAGCCAAATAAATGAATGTAAAGTGTTGTTGCCCGAGAAAAAAGATAATTATCTCATGTTCAGGAATTATAAACGTCAAAAAAGAGTACTACTTATTATTTATGCTGACTTTAAGGAGGTTGACTACCTTAAGAAATTAACAGTCAGTTTTTAACAAAACTTTGTATGCAAGTCCAAAAATGTATGAAAAACATTCGTGTAAAGTTTC
>JAPYYV010003842.1:0-18021 GCA_030522625.1 Copidosoma aretas
CCAGACACTGCTGTGACGACTACTGCCGGAGTCCGCTGCTGCTGAAGTTGGTCGGAGGCTGGAGAGAGAGCGAGAAAGAGAGTCGTCTCCGTCGGTAGCTGCTCGAGGATTTGCCGATGATGTCGCCCTGTCGTAGTCCTCGGGTCTGGGTGGTGCCGCCTGTACTCTGGAGATGCGAGCACTCCAACAAGCTTCGGTTGATAGAGCTGTGGATTGTGAGATTCGCTGATCTCTTAAGTACAAGACGGTGGGAGATAGGTCACTGAGAAATGATGAGACCTAAAAGTACTATTTTTGGCACAGTCGTTTTATTGTAGTAAAGGCCTGGCCTGACCACTGCCTCTGACTCGCGCCAGGGCTCGAGCGCCAAGAAGAGCGTCGGCCGCGCCTATTTAAGCCCCAGACGAAGCTACATCACTTGTGGAAAGGGTAACCACCTGGCGGCTGGTAGTACGAGGCGGGCGAGTATTCGAATGTAGGTTGGCGCGAATATATAAAAAGCTTGAAGAGATTTATGAGAACGATATACAAAATTTATAAGTGAAACAATAGTAAATTTTGTTAAACCTCATGGCGGTAACACAAAATCAGATCTTAATACAGCAATCGCACTCTTGAAATCCTTAAAATCTTTCATTCAGTCCATGAGAGATCAGTTTGACAAATATAAATCTTTAGGCAGACAAATATCTGAATTTGTCGAGTATGATTCCGAACGTAAACGAGTACGAAAAGTAAGTGTGTGAATTAAAAATTTAGATTACCTTCAATCTGAAGATATTCAATTTTCAGGCTCACAAAAATTCAAAATCGAATGTTACTTAAATGTTGTAGATAAGATAATTACATCACTATCTCAAGGAATTCATGCATGCATATAAAGAAGCTGAGAGCTATTTCGGATTTTTAAGACAATTACATTCCCTGTGTCCTGATGAAATTAGACAGCATACATTAAAATTATTAAAGATGTATTATAATAATTTAGAACAAAACTTGATAACTGAATTGATACAATTTAAAGATTTTTCTTAAGAAGTTATTGCTTTGAGCAAAAAAGAAAAATATGAAATGTGTATAGAGCTTAGAATGTACAAAATGATTATGGATGATAATTTACAAGAAGTGTTTCCAAATGTTTGCATATTATTGAAAATATATCTTGTCTCGCTCACAACAAATTTACGGGTGAAAGAGGTTTTTCAAAATAGAAAATTATAAATAATCGATCAAAGACTTCCATGGAACAAAGTCATTTAAACGATCTTTCCCGTATGAGTATTGAAAGCGATCTTCTATGAGAACTCGACTTTAATGTAATTATAGACGATTTCGCTGGAAGAAAGGCTCGTAAAGTACTATTGTAATAAATTTATAAATAAAAAGTACCAGTCATGGTTGAGTGATATTATTAAAGTAAATTATCCTGCTTACAATTTACTCTTTGAGTTTTTAGTTTTTTTTAGTAGTCATCTTCACTACCTTTGCTATTATTGATATGAAAGTTTACATACTCGCCTTGAATAGGCCCCCACAACAATTGGCCTAGGTCCTTGCTTTGTATAAATCCGGCCCTGGGACGGGATAAGGACGTACGAGTGAGTTTGTGACATGGTGTCGGGACGGCCGTTTTCTGGCTGATACACTCTACGTCACAGGCTGCGAGACCTTTTTGCGTTGAAAAAAAACTATTGATTTTGATTTTAAATGTTGCAATATTATTTGCTTTGTACAACTAAAAAACAGATAACTTTAGAGAAGTATCGTAGCGAGGAATATCCACCGTTGGAACGATTGTGATCTATAAAATAATTCAATGTTTTTAATACAGCATATACGAATCTTCATAAGAAAGACGAAAAATTCCGTTGAGATAAAGTTTGAAAAATCCACTAGTTCTAATAAAAAAATCCAACGCGCCGTAGACATACCACAGCCATGACGTAGAAACCTATCGATAATAAGTTGAATTTATGAAAGAGCATGTTTTTATTACTAATACTATTAAAAATATCTCACAAAACGAATAAACTCGATTAACAAGGAGCGTATTCGGTCGCTTAGGATTAGGATCCCATGTTATTTAATAATTGACAATATTTGCTCTTATTACTACCGAACTATTTTCCATTATTGTACCAGGCATCGAAAAACTCGGGTTCATTTGGTCACTTAGGATTAGGAGCTTATGTTATTTATTAATCAACAAAATTTACTCTCATTACTACTGAGCTCTTTTCTAATATTGTACGAGACGTCGAAAAACTCGGGCTTATTAGGTCAGGTAAGTGAGCGTATTGGGTTGCTGGGGATTAATATCTCGGGATATACTTAATTAATGGGGTTATCGTGATATTTCATTTTCTTCAGAAATTCTTTTAAAAATTATATCACACTTATTTCATCGCTACACATAACATGTCCGAATTTCAGAGGGTCTAGCTTCATAGTTTCGCAGAAATTAAATCGCAAAGATTTACGGTTATACACGGGCTCTTATGGAGAGACCGTTGCGAACTGGTTCCGAAAAATACATTTTTCTTTCAACTCAGTTAATTTTCTTAAGAATTTCACAAAAAATGAATATAATAAAGTTAACCCTAATTAAAACAATCATTTTCAATTTCAGGAAGCCTAGCTCAACCGTGTTAAAGATTTATCGACTTAAAGTTACTGCATAATATTATTTGTATATCTGTATAAATGTACAGTTCCAAATAAAAGTCCATGTTATCTATAAGTTTTCGCAATTGTAATAATTTTTTCTGTTATTTTTTATGGATGTACATCAGACTTAATACTTATTTACTTTCTCCGTATAAGAATACCTTTATTGAAAGGATGTAAAACAAAAACTAATTATAGATGTTAACTGTACCACGGCAACCCTCTAAATAAAATTAATAAAAGAGCAGGCAGACAAGGGTATTGGATTTTTGGAGATTAAGCGCGTTTGATTGACGTTATAGTATATCATCTGGTTATTCTTAGAAAACAAATTTTATGTGCTGGGTTATTAGGTTGAAGTATTCGAGATACGTAGATTTGGACGTATGAAATAGACTACATAGATTTATTACTAAACAGTGCTCAACTGATCATCCAAACACAGCCTATAAACGCACAAATGTGCATGATTTCTCAGCACGATATCGGCACACTGCCACTAACTTGCTGATCCTTACTTTTAGAGGCCTGACAAAGTTGTAAAATCAAGCTTAGGAAAGGGTCCTGTTGGAGCTCCACTTGCTCAACAGTCTTTTTTGGTTGGATATAAACAGGCATAGTTTTGCCTAAATCTCAGGTATTTGACTTACAAGTTTAAGTGATCCATGCATACTTTTAAGCATCGCTGTCTAAGACACTTGAACGTTTTTGGGAAATCGAGGATGCCCCAGCCAAAACTTGCTTACACAAAAAGAAAAACGTTGTTAGAATTCATTATTAACAGCTTTTATCACGATTCGACTGATCGATTCGTCGTGCAATTGCTCTTTTTCTCCATACCATCTTTCTCAAACATACGAAACATCGCTCTGTCTTGTCTGCTAAGATCTGAGCGACGATTACAACGTAACGGAATCTTCGTTCAAGCCTACAATGAATTTATGGCTCAATATTCAAACCTTAATCTTATGCAATTCATACCCAGCAATGAGTTATCACACCATAGCTACTCATCGCACCATTCAGTCTTTCGTCCAGAAAGCAAAAAAATCAGGTTAGTTTCTGATGCCTCTCAGAAGGACACATCAGGGCATTCACTTAATCAGTGACTTTTGCCAGGTCCGAAATTACATGCTGATATATCTTTTGTGATTACTAATTGGAAGTTTTTCAGATTTGCCTTTACAACAGATATTGCTTAACTGTTTAGTCAGATACAAGTGTACCCAGAGGCTTGTGACTGGCACGAATCCTGTGGCGTGCAAACCCTTCACGACCCATTCAAGAGTATCGAGCTACTACAGTGCCCTATGGTATGGCCTCGGCACCATATTTGACTCTACGCGTCATAAAGCAGCTGTCGATCGACGGTTAGAGCACATACCCCAATGCAGCTTCGATTCTGTAACTAGGTATCTGCGTCGATGACTGCTTTGCTAGAGATGACACTGCAGAAGGTGCCATACATCTGAGAGACCAGCTCATTTCTCTTCTTGATACTGCTTGTAGAATGTTGGGCAAGTGAGCGTCCAACGAGCCTATCATCTCTCTTGGGCATTAATTTCGTTCAGAAGCTGAGACTGATGTCAAGCTTAATTATATCGTCTCCACACTGGGCCTCAAGTGAAATCCTAAGCAGGATCTTTTTCATTATCTGTAGAAACAAGAGCAATATCATCAGTAATTATAAAGAGAGCAATCTTATCTGGAACAGCTAGCTTGTTTGATGCTCTAGGTTGGAAAGCTCTAGTTATCATACAAGCCAAGGCCATGCATCAGAAACTTTGGCTGCATCTGCTTAAGTGGGACACTGGGCTCGATGATGATCCCTCTCAAAGATGGGTCGTCTTTCAAAAACAGCTTCACAATTTGCAATCACTGTCCATACCATGCTGATCCGGCATTTTTCAAGAGCACATATACGACATTTTGGACGCCTTGGGACGTACATTAGTCCTGGGGCCGGGTAGAATCCCGTGTGCAACGGGGTGTTTACTCACATAATCAGGTGATTTCTATGTAATTTTGGGCGTAGAATCGAATTCTCTGGTCATTTTTGGTTGACAATTCTGGAATTTGTTTACAACACCATTGTTTGAACAAATAACGAAAACTGTTTTTTTTGCCTTAGAAATTTTTTTCTTGTTCATTGGCTTATTTAAGAAGAAAAGGTTTCTTGTAAATTTTTAAAAAAATGCATTGGAAAAAAGTTATAAATCTTTTAAGGTTCGGAATTTCGCTTTTTCCACCAACTTTAACTGTTAATAACTTTTGATCTGATTAATATTTTCACGATTTTTAAAAGTGTTCTTCTTCTGTTAGTGATTATTTACTAATTCCAGCATAGGTTTTATGGTTGTTGTTCGTTTTAGATCTTCTTCATGCAAAATAAAAACAGTCTATAGCAATGCCACTAATGCACCTATTATGAAGGCTTGCTTTAGGTGAAAAATAGAGCCTGTAGTCGGAACATGGTGATTATTATAAATTTTTTGGATTTGATTCAGAATCCACTGATGGCTCTTACTTAATATCAACACGGTTTGTTTAAAATTATATTGTTTAAACAATAATCTCGGAAACCTCATTTCTAGAGCCGGAAAAATTGTTTTCTTATACTTTATTCTATTTCAAGAAGAAAATTTCTCTTGTAAGTTTTTGGAAAGTGCACTAAAGTGAAGTTATGAATCTTTAAATATTCGGAATATTGCTTTCCAACCAAACATACATGTTAATAACTATTAATGAAAAAAATTTTTATACTTTTTTCGAAAACGTACTTTTTCTGCGAGTATTATTCCACTGGCTATTATTGATTCTCATCTGTTTTTTTTTATCAGCTGTTTTTTTTTTATTTACATAATTGTTGTGACATTTATAATTTACACTTGATTAAGGAAAATTTTAAGCTACAATTGAACTTTTTTTGTATATTTTTCCTACATAATGTTGAAGTGTTCCTGGTAACCAACCCTTTCACAATTCTGACGTAAGTCTTACGGAAGATGCCTGCTGCTTGAATCTTCCGTCAGACTGCTGCTAATCTGCTTCCGCAGACTTGATCACATTTGCGGTAAGGATGCTTTAGGAAGACTCTTGTCGGCAGACTTGTGGCAGACTTGCTGTCTGGTCTGCGCAGCACATGACTTTCGGCAGGTTCACAGCAAATTGATGGACGACCCCTGCTTGGCAGATCCCTTTCGGCAGATTTGCAGCAGACTTACGCCAGACGTCTGCTCTCGGATTTAGTGAAAATTTTTTTGTTCCGATACCTTCCAGCAGATTTGCGGCAGACTTATGTAAGATATCTGCTCGGAAAATGCCTGTCGGCAGATTCACAGCAGATTGACAGAAGACCCCTGCTTGGCAGATCCCTTCCGGCAGCATTACGCCAGACGTCAGCTCTGGGATTGAGTGGAAAAATTTTTGTACCGATACTTCCCAGCAGACTTGCGGCAGACTTATGTAAGACATGTGCTCGGAAAATGCCTTCCAGCAGATATTCAGAAGATCGACGGAAGACCCCTGCTCGGCAAATACCTTCAGATTTTGATTTTTCAAAAAATCCAAAAATTAAAATTTATAAAATTGCGAATAAAAAATCTTAAAATATTAAAGTGTTCTTTGACCGATTACAAAACTTTCTTGTTCTTAAGAATTTGTCTCTACATTAAATTATTCTGAAGTTACCTAAAACCAGTAAAGAAGCCGCTAAAATACTGAAAAATTTTTTCCTGGAAAATGAGATAAAATTTTTAAAGAAGAAATAAGTTTTATTATTAGTCAAAGAACTCCTAAATTTTGCAAAGGCGCATTTTGATATTCGTCCAAAGCACCGCAATTTTGATTTTACGACAATTTTGTGAGAGGTCGCAATGCTGCTCTGTTTACTAAAAGCCCGTAATGCTCCTAAGTATAGTAGCGTGGTGAAATACTATTAACAGCATGTATGAAATGGCTTAAAAACTGTGATTTTGTTTCGTTCAAAACGAAACGGAAAAAAAATTAGAAAAAAAAACAACACCTTCAAAGTGTTTGTCCATTTCGGCCTTCCAAGTATGTCGGTTTTCGTAGAATCACCCATATACATTCATAAACATGTCTTAAAACTCCGCCGGAAAGAACCTGCTTGGCAGATTCGACCGTAAGTCTGCCGCAAATCTGCCGGAAGGGATCTGCCAAGCAGGGGTCTTCCGTCAATCCGCTGCCAATCTGCCGGACCGCATTTTCCGAGCAGATGTCTTGCATAAGTCTGCCGCAAGTCTGCTGGGAGGTATCGATACAAACATTTTTTCACGCAATCCCAGAGCAGACGTCTGGCGTAAGTCTGCCGCAAATCTGCCGGAAGGGATCTGCCAAGCAGGGGTCTTCCGTAGGTCTGCTGCAAATCTTCAGGAGCAGATTAGCATCAGTCTGACGAAAGATTTCAACAGCAGATTGTGTTACCAGGGGTACGAGTGCTACATAATTTAATTATGTTTGATATTATTTTATATCAAACATTATTAATATTCAAATCAATATTCTATTATTATATCGTTTTATGCTTAAGAATACGTACAATTATAAAATTTATGACTAAGTATGATTATTTGGCTCTATGCATAATAAGATATTCTTTTTATTTAAAGATATAATTTACTTTTCGAGACATAGATGATTTGGTGCCTAGTTGTCACTGTAAAGTTTGCGTTCGTATATCATGTTGCTGTGTGAGTACAAAATTCCATGTTTTTTATCTTGTGCATGCTAAAAAACGAACACTTGCAGAAACAAGTA
The DNA here is from genome assembly GCA_030522625.1 of Copidosoma aretas. Classification (NCBI taxonomy): domain Eukaryota; kingdom Metazoa; phylum Arthropoda; class Insecta; order Hymenoptera; family Encyrtidae; genus Copidosoma; species Copidosoma aretas. The sequence continues at coordinate 7,447 of JAPYYV010003842.1, forward strand.
CAACGAAAAATAAATAATATCTTAAAATAAAAAGATTATCTTATTATACATAGAGCCAAATAATTCTACTTAGTCATAAACTTTATAATTGTATGTATCCTCAAGCATGAAACTATATATTATTAGAATATTAATTTAAATATTCATTATGTTTGATATAGAATAATATCAAACATAATTAAATTATGTAGCACTCAAATCACTTTAACATTATGTAGGAAAAATATCAAAACAAGTTCAAATGTAGCTTGCAATTTTTCTTAATCAAGTGTAAATTATAAATGTCACAAAAATTATGTTAATGAAAAAAAACAGCTGATGAAAAAAAACTGTTGAGAATCAATAATAACCAGAAGAATAATACTCGCAGATAAAGTACGTTTTCGAAAAAAGTATAAATATTTTTATCATTAATAGTTATTAACATTTATGGTTGGTTGGAAAGTAATATTCCGAATACTTAAAGATTTATAACTTAACTTTAATGCACTTTTCAAAAACTTACAAGAGATATTCTCTTCTTAAAATAGACTAAAGTATAAGAAAAAAATTTGTCCAGCTCAAGAAATGAGGTTTCCGAGATTTTTGTTTAAACAATAGAATTTTAAACAAACCATGTTAATATTAAGTAAGAGCTATCAGTGAATTCTGAATCAAAACCAAAAAATTTATAATAATCACCATGTTTCGACTACAGGCTCTCTTTTGCACCTAAAGCAGGCCTTCATAATAGGTGCATTAGTGGCATTATTGAAGACTATTTTTATTTTGCATAAACAACATCTAAAACGAACAACAACCACAAAACCTATGTTGAAATTCGTAAAGGAACACCAACAGAAGAAGGACGGTTTTGAAAATCGTGAAAATATTAATTAGATCAAAAGTTATTAACAATTAAAGTTGGTGGAAAAAGCGAAATTCCGAACCTTAAAAGATTTATAACTTTCTTCCAATGCATTTTTCGAAACATTTACAAAAGACCTTTTCTTCTTAGAATAAGCCAAAAAAAATTTTCTAAGGCAACAAAATCAGTTTTTTTTATTGTACAACTTTCCCCAATGTCAAGAGGAGATACGCAGGCGCTGGTCAGCTGATAACCCAGCTGAATACACAATCCATGCACTTGATCCAACACAATTGGCCAAACATACTCTGTAGTGGCATGAACTGACTCGGATCGTCGAGTCACCATCAAATTAGCCTATTATGATTCAGAAAACGGAAGATGTTTAAGCGTCCTTGTTCGAAGACGCACTAATTAAAGACAGCTCGAACGTGTCATTCATTAAATTCCTACCAGTGTTGCAGCGAGAGTCTTCTTTTTTATCAATACTTCGCATACTGGCTTACATTTCCTGATGGCAATCCAATGCTAAGAAGCCACAAGTTCAAAGGCAACTGGGTGTATTGGCAGTAGAAGAGCTCAGGCTGGCAAAGCTTTTTTGCTTCAGAACTGTATAACGCTCTTATGTCATAGAAAAAATCCACAGACTACATTAAGAAGTCCCAATACCGAAGATAAGCCCTCTGTGACGCGTCGTGCGATGTCTCACTCCATACGTCTGCGATCAGGGCCTTGTTTGAGTCGGAAGACTACTCCAACAAGCTGAACCCTCAATAAATGAAGAGCACCGAATTATCCTGCCACATAATACTTTAAGATTTAAAAACTCTGGCTTGTAGTAATTTAGTGCATATCTTGTACTGAAATGAAATGTAAACAGCGTGCGACATTAAGTTTCTATCATTTGATAATTTACTTTTAATAAAGTGCGGGTTAGCTTTCACAAATAATTTTTATTTTGGCTATTTTTTCTGAGCTTTCTTAATAATTTTTTTTTCGGATTAGTCTTCGGATTAAAGCTTTAAAAATATCAATCTTATAAAATTAACAAGGCTGTCAATTTTCCTAATCTATTACTTGTACAGCTGATTCAGATGCGACAATCAGCCAGGAATGATTCTCCAACGTCAATAGGCTTTCCTATCTCGTAAACTTTTGAATTTGAAAATTCCTTCTCTACAGTTATTTTAACTCTATATTGCGTCAAAGGGATGGTCATGGTCACTTGCAAGTCTACTTTTATCTCAACAGCGAGTCAACATCTTGTTCGTTTTATTAAGGAGGTTCGGTAGTGATGGTTTTTTAGGATGAAAATTTTTAAAATTTTATATTTTGTTTGGAATAATAGTATCACATTACAGCTAAATTTTTGAAGGGTTTCACTACACCGTTTTTAAGATGTATGGACCTGAAAAAACGATATTTTAACACTTAGGCTAATGGAGAAATAGCTTAAATTTCAAATAAAAAAAAACGGCTAAATGAGTTGCCATTTTTTTTATACATACGAAAAAATGTTATTAAAATAACATTTTGTCGAAGTTTGAGAGAGTCCCACTACAAATTTCTATTAAAAAACAGCTAAAAATGTCCACGCAGCAGACGACTTAGCAACGATGCTTTTGGTGTGCGCTTTTAAATGTAATGAATAGTAAAAACAACTTTTTTTATAATTTAAAATGTTTTATTGGAAACATTATAATTAATAATACATTGTAACATTTAAATCTAAAAATTAAATACTTTTATAATAATTATAATAATTATTACTTTACAAAATAATGACTTAGTATTAATTGATCACAGTCGTATTTTGTATTGTCTCTATAAGTTTGAGATCTGTTTTAACATCACTAATCATTATAAAACTTTTGATTTAGAATATAGTATACTTATATTTTATCTTGGATAATATTTTCTAAAGTTATGCAAAATTGTAAAATTGTATTCATAATACTGTTTTTTTTATCAAGGGATAACTTTCACTCATCAATAGCTGCTGTAATTTATCAGTTCGTTCGTAATATTTATCAATTATGTTTTCATATGCAACCCCATTTTGACTTAATTTTTTTATAAGGGAAACTGATATCACAGATTTCATGGGTGCCTAGCTTGATTTTAATTTTTTTTTATTTGTAGACGTGTTTATTTTTTGAAGTACGTCATTCACGGTAAATGTACCATTCAAAATATCTGACCAAGAAATATACGTAGCTGTCAACTTTTCCAAAATAATGATGTCAACTGCAGCATCATAAGCATTTTAAGTTGACAGCTGCAATAAATGATTACCGAGGTATGATAGCTTATGACACTCACTTCCTGGAAATTGTTTTCGAAAAAAAGCCAATGTATCAACAAATCCAAGAATTATATCTTCAAAAGAGTGTAACATAGATAGACTGTCGACTAACTCAACGAAGCGATTAGAATCGAATTTGCAGTTGTGTGCAATTAAAACAACTTTATTATTAAAATTCTTTAAAAATAATATAGTAGTAACAGCCACTGCCCGAGAAACTGTTGGTGCTTGTGTACCATGTAAAAATAGTTGCCTATAACTTTTTGTCAAGTCTGTAATTGCACTTGCCTTAGCATGTATACTTTTACGAAGTGTAATATATGCAGATAAAAAACTTTTTTCGCTTTTTAAAGCGACTTGAAGTACATCTTTGTCAAAAGAAAACCCTCCTTTCTCAATATAAAAAAAAATGTATGCAACATCTTTAGTATTGAATATTAAATCACTATTAACTTATTTAATTAGATTTTCAGGCTGAACAGAAATATCTAACAATGTCATATTAGAACTGCATGTATCTTTTGCTTGCCTTTCTGTTTGATTTCGTAGTTGGTCCTTTTTAATACTGTTAAATTTTCTTGAAGTCTTGAAATGAGGTGTACTCGCTACTGTCAGTCTTTTGATTGCCTTTTTTTTGGCGTAGTTACAATAATGAACCAGTTTTCTAATACTTTTAAGATGTAATCACTGCCAAAATTTTTATGCGCTACTGCACAAGCATACCTGTAGTTCGCTGACTCACTAGTGCTAAACGAATAAAACTTCGGGCAGTAACTTGCCATGGTATTATTCAAACTTTCCTTTGCTTGTGATGAACCAGCGAGAACGAATTTGTGCGCGTTGCTAGCTAAATCTGAAAAAAAATTTTGTGTTCAAAAAGAGTAGGATTTATAATGTGAAGACTATTATTATAGTTTTCTTTTTCAATTTTACATTTACAATGACTACCACAATTTTCGTGAATGTCAAAGAAATGATAAGCTACATTTTTTAAATCTTCTTCTATTTTTTGTTTGTTGTTTTTGTTTTTTTTAATGACTGTTGCGAAAGTGTTCTTTCAGTAAGCTATAATATCATGGGATAATTCTTTATGCACGTCAATATTTGTATTATCTCTTAACTTGTATAAGAAGTTACCTACTCCTTTCTTACCATGATTAATGTCGGACTGCTTAACTATCGTAAAATCAATCAATTTCTGTATAGCATGAATACTAGAGCTGTCATTGTCTCCAATGAATACTCCTGCTTGAGCGCTAAAATCTTTAAGAATTCGGCTATTAACGATCAACTTAACTGCCCGTTCGGCCTCCATGGATTTGGCAGTGCCATGGTGATACAATCTACAGTCGTGGGCCTTATTTATTTTCGTATTTAAATTAATTTCACAAATGCGGCATTTCCTCTTTTTAGTGCAGAAATCGAGAACTTTGTCAGTTTTGTAGCCAATGATGCTACCAAATCCGTTCAAGCTAACATAATTATATCCTGTAGATCTCTGACTCCATCCCATGTCGTAACTTACCAACAGCCTAGTGATTTTTAAGGGGGGTTCTTTATTTGTAGTAGTATAAGTAAGAAAATTTTCTTGAAGACCTGGTGGCCTGACCATTCGTAAAAAAGGTAGGAAATAACTTTTTGGATAGTTTTTTTTTCTTTTAAAAAATCATTTACTTATTTCAATTACAATAATCAATTATTATTGTGTACGTACAATGAAACAAACAAAAAAAATCGATTAAGTGCATCATGATTGCTTCGGCTCATTGACAAAAAAATCAAGTAAGAAAATGAATGTAGATAATAATATAGATTGTGTAAATACGTTTCTGTAACAACCGATTTCAAGTTTACTTGCAAATATGTATAGTAAAAAAGTAAAACATTGTAAAATCATAATATGTACATTATTTAAAAAAAAAACACTTTCTTATCCCTAACTCTAGTGTACAAAAAAAAACACTCTGAATGTTACTATGAATAAATACAATTTTTTGTCTCTACTTGATCATGCTTCTGTATTCGGCGACAGTAATTATTATACTTTTAACTTTCACGGCATAATGGTTCAATGGTTAAAACTTACAAACAAAGTTTCAACTCGTCAATTTTTTTCCCTGTGAGTTTTTTTTCTTTAAGGACTGCTTGTACACATGATTCCTTCGCTACTTTCTCAACCACGGGTCATACGAGTCTTTCATTAAACTTGAATGATTTATCGTTGAGACCAGGAAGACCGATGACTTTTAAAATTTTATTAGCTGTCGTTGCTCCCAACCCAGAGTTCAACGCTCCTACAAAAATAGTATACATATTTAGTAGCTGCAATAATTTAGAGCTTGTATCAATAAAAACGAAAACAATAAATAAAACCCACCTAAGGCTACTTTGCTGTTAATTGCAAATAATTTCACGCCTTTTGCAGGGTCTACATATTTTTCACTCGATTCCACATTGTTTACATGTGAGCATTTGTCACATTTTAGATGGAAAATGGATCCCAATCCCTGAACACATTCATCAGTAATGTCAGTCAAATTTGATTTGTGATTACATTTCTTGCAAATCATCCTCTTGGCAATATAATTGATGTCAACAACTCGTCCACCATTAACAGGAACATCAACTTTTCTCATTTCAACCAAAGAATTTTCAGTACTTTGAGCTTTTTTTCTCATTTCACTTAACCTTTTGCCTCGTAAATGTCTATCAACCCATGATTTTTTAACAAACTTTTCGTTAATATGAATTCTTTCATTGCCAGCAGCATCCGTTGTATTTTTAAGAATATTTGTTTTTCTTTTTACTTTGCCCATTTTGAACACCAAAGTCACACCATACTAACATGTGCATTCAATAAACAAATAATTTGTTTTTATTAGTCTGCCGTTGAATTTTAAATTGATTAATTATAATAACTTCAACCGGATTATTAAGTACATTGTCATTCGTAGACGACGACAACAGCAGTAGACGACAACAACAGTAGACGACGTACCAGCAGCCAAAAAACTTCACAGCGTTGCCAGACGCTCTCACTCCCCTTGCTTCTCTGAGATTTCCCCCCGCTAACACTACCAAACCTCCTTAAGCCTCAACGGCACACTTGGATACGCTACTGAAAGCTGTTATTCCGTAGGTTTCCTCTCTTTCTCTCTCTCTCGCTCTCTCTCTCTCCGTAACTTGATGTTGTTCTGGGTAAGCTGTCGTAGTTCTATATATCAACGTTGAGACTATTTCCAATAACCAAAAACCCTGAAAAAACGTCCTAATTCTCGATTCACCCTTTCCACGGTATTACTTTGCGGGTGTCTTATCGCAGGAGAACGTACTTTAATTCCAGCCTCTTCTAAAGTTTTCCTCCACCTAAGTGCAGTGAATTGAGTGCCATGATCTGATTTTATTCTTTTTGGTTTTCCATAGGTAGGGATGTAATGATTAAATATTTTCCTATTGTAGTAGTCGTATCTGCTTTTCGTATAGGGTAAAGTAAGACAAATTTTGTAAAAACATCGATGACGGCTAGGATGTGTCTCACGCCACCTTTGAAGTTAGGTAGTGGTCCCAAAAAAATCGATACACAATAAATCTCGCGGTCTGTCTGGTATAATCGGTCGAGTTTCAAAATATGATTCCATTGTATATATTTTCGTTTTCTGACAAGTATCACACGTGCGTAATATGCGAGAAGCCGTCCTCGATAGCTTAGTGGTTAGCGTGCTAGCTTCCTAGCCTGATAGACTCAAGGCAAAATGGGTTCGATTCTCGTCGAAAAATTTGCGGGAATTTCGATTCTCGGACTTTTTTGGTGGATAAAGTACCCGTGGCGCCGAAAACACATTCTTCCCGATTCTAGCAGACCGACTGCCGTTTCTCCTAATGATGCCTGGACCTGGAGGGCAATCCCTCCTTGGGGAAATCGTCGTTGCATCCTGACGCTTCGTCGGTGGGTTCCCACTGGCAGTAGGCGCTAAGCCAATCCTCGTGAGAGTCAGCAGCTCATCGACCAGGCCGATGGATCACCGGCGAGTCTCTTCCGGCGGGTCTAACACCTGGGCCAGTTCATCCAGAGAAGTCACTATCAGCCCTGTAACTATCGACGTGGCTGGGCTGAAGATCGATGAGTGAATTCTCTTTGCTCATAAATCTGATGCCTACCAGGATGCGTTGCTCTCTCTCTTTCTCGTCGTCCCTGAGGCTACTTTAACACCTCAATATTTCGAGTTTTGCTCTGATGCGTATAGTACCGACCAGATTCCTCCCTTGGTCTCATGATCGGTCATCAAACTTCGCCGTTATTTCTCATCTTTCCACTATTTCTCTGCTTCCATCTCTTCTTTCCTGTTTCAATAATTATATCAGAGTAATAGTCCATCAGACTGGCTCTCTCTTGGGGAGGATGGTTTTAGTCGGTAGGCGCCCGTGATGATTAGCATCGCGTAATGTTACTACACTGTAAGCCAGGGTGAATCCTACACTATCTCTATAGTAGCCATGTGTGCAGGTAGAGGCGTCTTTAGAAAATCTTCTCCTTCCCACAATCAAACCAAAAATAAATAAAATGCGAGAAGCCAATTTTTAAACTTTGGGAATGTAAAGTCCTCCTCAAGCATTTTTAAACATTTCTTCGCCCCGATGTGTGCATATAGTTAATGCACCTCGAGTATAAGTAATTCTGCCAGATAGTTTGTTAAAACAATTTTCTTTCTATGATTGCACATTTTATATAATATCCCGTTCTCTATGTTGTACCAAGAATATTCTGGATTGTTGTTTATGTTCTGGATCATTGTTTTCAATTCTTCCTCATTAGATTGCAAAGAGCGTATGTTTTTCAATTTTCTCCTTAAGACTTTATTAGGTTTTCCTGTAAGGATAAGAATAATGTCGAAATGATCTCGATTCTGATTCATCTCATCTCGTCCATATCGACTTAACACGTCTGCCGCTATATTTTCACTACCTTTTATACGCGTTATTTCAAAATGTTAATCTTGTATGGACAGCATCCAACGAGTTAGTCATGCGCTCAAGTATTTGCAGGTTATCAGGTATGACAAGGCATTATGATGGTATTTAATATATACCTTAGAACCGAGAAAAAACGACCGAAACTTATGCAACACCCATACTATAGCCAAGAGTTCTAATTCAGTAGTAAAATAGTTCTTTTCCGCATTTTTTACTGTTCTACTAGTCATGTATACGACTCTTTCAATCCCCATATCATCCGTTCAAGTCGGAATCGCCCCGAGTGCGGTATTACTAGCATCTGTATATACGGTGAAAGACTTTTATAAATTCGAATAGTTGAGAAATAAATCGTGATTGAATAATTCTTTGACCCGATTGAACGCCTGGAAATATTTGTCCCCTTATTTCCAACTCTGATCTTTACGGATTAATTCCAATAATGGTTCCATTTTTGCCACAACTTTTGAAGGAATTTCGCACAAAAGGTGACAAGGCCTTGAAATCCCTTACTCTCCTTAACGTTTCGAGGGACAGGAAAATTTTTAAGTCTTTCGATTTTCTCCAGGTCTGGCTGAATACCCTTCAATGAAATTATATGTCCGATAAATTTTATTTTCTTACAACAAAATTTGACTTTTTTAAAATGTACCGTTACATTCTCATTCGAGATACGTTCAAACAATATTTCTAAATTCAAGTTTGACTCGAGGTATGGCAGAATTTATAGTAAATTATGACTCTGATGGTTTCGCCATCCAACTTGCCCGATGTACAGGAGGTTGGGAGTTCAAGGCTCTCTCGGGGGGATTTTTTTCCTTCTCGATCTCAGTTTGACAGAAAATTATTCGAATGTAGCGCTGTTATGAACGAGTGCTGTACTATTGTATGAGAGCATCGCCGCACAGAGGAAAAAAGGGTTTTTTTTTCTGGAAATAAAATAGACCCTACACAAATGAACCAATCTTGATAATTATTTTTGGAGCTTACTGATAAACGCATACAGAATATAGGAAAATTATACCAAAGTCAAAATATGTGAGAGAAGTGGGTGAAAACTACTCCTCAAAATGAAAAATTTGTCGAATACTCAAGTCAATAATTGAATTATTCGAAAATTGTTAAGAAAATTATATGCAATTGACAAATATTAGTAAATAAGTATTCATAGTGTCCTATTGTGCATGAAATAATCCATTTTAGGTTATTTAAGGGGGTTAAAACTACCCTTAAACCAGCTAATACACCCAAAAGTTATGGTATTTTTTGTAAAAATATTTTTGTTGTTTGCTTGATAACAATAAACATGTATTATGCAATAGCAAACGTTTAGAAAAAATTATATAACATTAGGAAAGGAAACAACCCCTACAATAAAAAAAAATACAGCAGATCCCTACTTTATTACCAAAATTGATAAAGAATTTTTTGTGATCATTATATATTTGAGAGTATTAAAAGAAAAAATTTCGGAAGATTGCATGAGCAAAAAAAATTAATTTCAATATTTTTAGAGGTGTAAACCATCCTTAAATAAGCTCAAATGAACAAAATTTTATAGATACATCATAAAAACTTGTTCTTGTTTGCTAAGTAAGAATGATTCCTTATCACACGATATTTTCCATACATAAGAAATTTTCACTCATGAGGGGTGAAAACAACCCCTAAAATTCGATGAAAGCAGCATATAGTTCCATCATTACCAATGTTATTGGAATTTTTCTACAACCATTATAAATAAGAGAATATTGGAAGAGACCATTTCTCAAGTTTACCTATACACAATTGATAATTCACATTAGTAAGTTTAAGGGTGTAAACTACTCCTGAATAAGCTCATGTGAATAAAATTTTAGAGATGTTTTATGAAAACTTTCTTTCGTTTACTGAATAAAATAAATTCACTTGGAAACATTATTTCACTAAAATGAAAAATAATCACTCGTAAATGGTGAAAACAACCCCTAAAATTTGATAACTGGAGGAGATACTTACCTTATTACTAACCTTGATGAAATTTTTTCTTTATCATCATTATTAATTAGAGAATATTTCAACAAAAATTTTTTACTGTTTCATTGTACACTAACAAAATCAGTTATATTTGGCTTACACTGCAACTTTTGGTGAAAAAATACTATTCTGCCGTAAGAGCCTACCGTAAATTGGCTGTATTTAACAAGCTTTTTATCGTCTTTCTTCAGTTTACATGGTCTGAATTTTCTTTTACTTAAATACATATTGATATCAAAATATTTTTCTACAACTAAGAAAAATTCAATTAAAAAAATTAGAAAATTTCAAATGTATACGAATATACGTTGGCTAATTAATTGGTAAGTTTATGGAAGTTGAAACTACACTCCATGAAGCTACCTCACACTAAATTTTAAAGAATTGTAACGAAAGTTTGTTGTTTGTAAAATCGAAATGGATTTTATTTCACTAA
>JAPYYV010003843.1:0-17583 GCA_030522625.1 Copidosoma aretas
ACCCATCGCTTGAAACTTTGGCTTGCTTACGTCCATGCAACTTCTCTGAAGTGGCTTTCTCTGCTGCCATGCATGTAAGCAAATAAAAAGTAGTCTTCGTACGAGATTAAAAAGGCTTTAATTTGCAAACCAAGACGTTTGGGTCACGACGCGTAGGCAAGAGACGTAACAAAGTTCGTAAAGAAGTCTTTACGATTGTGTCACGAATGCTATTTTTCCTGCCGTGGGTGTACTAGGGTTCTGAAAAGGCCTAACGTAGAAAAAAGCACTAATACATCTTTATGTTTTGGGTTATCCAACCAAATTTTATTTTTGCTTAGAATACATTTTTCAAAATTCATAAAAAGAACTACAACTTATTATTTACATCGGGGATAACACGTTTAACACAATTTATTTTTGACAAAGAACTGCCCTGTAAAACTTTTACCGCACTATATGTTGAAAGACACTCTGAAACCACACTCACTCGCCCGAGCTCCTTATTGTCGACACAAACGAAATGTCGCTAGCTAATTATTCCGATGGTGCCCACAACCTATGAAAGTATGGCTTTTCTTGGGTAACCAGCTGCTGAAAGCTCGGCGAAGAGCAAAGGCATATGAAAAATATAATGAGCTCGTATACGTATGAAACGGTGTAAGGTTTAAAGTTACATTGCGGCCGCTAAGTGCCGTTAGAACCGAAAAATAGAGAGAGCAAATGATGGACGAATAACAGGTAGCGATGTCGCCTCGAAAAGAGTTAGTGCTGGAGTGTGTCTTCGTGCTGCTCTTGGTGAAGCAAAGTGCTAAACAAGAAGAAGCCGTATAGTTGATACCTCCGTTCGTCTAAAGAAGGTTAGGTGGTGCTGGCGTAGAATGTAGCCTGTCTATGATGTGCACTAAGCTATATTTCTGACATGACCTTCCTCATAGACTGAGAGCTAACCGCAAATTTTTCGCAGCATAACCGATCCGGTATATGTGCGCTTCAATGCAAGGATTAAGATTGTATTGTATTGTTGGGTCTAAATCCAAAGAATTTTTGCAATAAATCAATATAAACAACTAGTTACCGACACATGCAGCAAAACTGCAGAAAACGCATGAAACTGGACCGTGCTGTCCAAAAGGTAGGATTTTTTCGTACCTATGCAAGAATATATAAAAGAATGTATTACTACACACTGGGACGTGAAAACTAAGATTGTAATTTTTTATTTGTGTTTGATCCATAACCATAATTGTAATTGTACTCTTTAAAGTTTAAGACCAATTATGTAAAATAAATACATTGCATCTTTATAAAAAATTCAATAATTTTTTTATCATCAGATGCAGATAGTTATTTGTCAATTGTTTTTTAACATTAAATTTGAATTTTTTCTTATGTCTAATGCACAATTATAAAAAAATTGTATTTTTTAACGTTTAAGATTGATTTATGTGCATTAATAAATCTAATCTATGTAAAAATTACAATATTTGATTTATTAGATGCAAAAAATTTTATTTAATTATTCTTGTTAATATAACAGGATTCTACTTTAATAATCTCTCACTTACTCATCCGCAGCACGTGGGACAAGGTGGATTACTTCTATAGGTACGCCGAAATCCTACCTTATTAACAGCACAGAGCAGTTTCGTGTTTTTTCTGCAGTCTTGCTGCATGTATAGCTAACTAGTTGTTTGTATTGATTTATTGCAGGAACTCTGTGCATATGGACCTAACAACAATATATAACTTTTATCCTTGCATTGAAGTACACCTATCCCTCACTACCGGATCGGTTATACTCTGGAAAATTTTCGGTCAGCTCTCAGTCTCTCAAAATCTTCTGATTTTGGCTGGCCATTAAACTTTTGTAAATTTGTTATGTTGTGTGACAAGGCGTCTGCATTAGAATTTTTACGTCTGGGTATATATTTGTAGATATACTAATACCTACAATGGTTCGCACTCCATCGATTATGTTAAGTTATGGGATCATGTAATAATTTGGTGCTCTTTAAAGGCTAATGATCTTTATGAGTAGTAAAAATTTTCTCGTAAAAGTAAGGCAAAATATATCGCACGGACTCTACGGTCGCTAAAGATTTCTTTGCAGTAGTAGAGTAATTTCTTATGCATTTATTTGAAGTGTGACACTGCAGGCTACATAGTGGTCTTTTATAAGCTCTCTTGAAAGAAAGAAATAAGAAAAAAATATTTAATAGTCTAATAAACTAAAAAAAAAGAAAGAAAAAAAAATTGTAGTTAAACGGTATTCAAACATATAACGACCGAAACCTAAAACTTAGCCTCTGCATTAGTCACCTAAGCTACTGTTGTAGTAGATGATAAGTGTTGAAGTGTTCCATATGTTCATTGAAAGAACCGGGGCCTAGGCTATAGTACTATATAGTTCATAAATATCATAATGAGTCAAAGTGTTGATCAAGTAGATCTTGTCAGGTTGATGAATTTGGTTAAAGCGTGTTAGTTGCACGTGGGATAGACGTAGACAGTGTATATAAGTATAATGCACTCAATGAAAATAGATTTTCCGCTCGCTTTTGCTCCGCTTGGCTCAGCTCAAACAGCTACTTCTCCTCTTTTTCCTGCAATACATATACCAAATCAGTGGTCTAGCCACCCATTTTTAGATTTTCTCTCCTTTCCTTGTAGGCACACGTGTGCCCCACCCCTGTCCTATGAGGTATGCTTGCGTCAAGTAAAATAGGTATATGGTTCGGTGGTTGGCCATTGCGTGGCATTGGAATCAGTGTCAAAAAGTGGTTTTGTCACTTAACATTGCGATCAGAAATCTCTCTACTAGTCGCCAATGATAGTGATTAATACTAAAACTTTCGTAAATGGGACAGGCATACTAGTCAAATTATTTATAAGCCACTAACAAATCAACTTTATTTGCCTAAAGAATTTTCTGGCGTATGCGAAATGGCAATGCAGTTGTGAAAAGATATAGAGCAAAGAAATCAAGTTTTGTAAACATAAATGTTGGGTCTGTCTATATGTAACGCATGTAAAATAATATATCATTACTAACGGCATTTTTAAGTTTGTGATGAAGTTCTTACATATTCTTGGCTACATTATTGTTAAACAAATAAATTGAAAAGCATAAGAAGATCTATAACCTTTAACCGTATAAAAGTTCGTAAATGCTTTTTTTTTGTTATGCTTATAACATGTCCTTTACGTTCTGTTCAAAAAGGCCCTTATTTGGCGATTCACAAACACAATAAAATGAAAGATTACGAAACAACACGACGTATAGTAGAAGCACAGAGGAGCGAACCTTTACCGAGGATCCTCCGCCACCTGATGATGATAGACTAGTCACGATAGTGGCACACGCCTTGATCGGCCCTCGGCAGCGCTACGCCCGCACTAGCCCAAGCGGGAAGCCCGGCGAGAAGAGAAGATTTGGCCAAAGAGCCACGCTAGGTTGGCCCTATAATCAGTCGACAGGCCCGGGTCGAGACAACATTTCACCCACTTCGCTTTCTAAACTGACTTTTATGCTAAAGTTAGGGGAGATTGTGGTGCGATTTTTAGAACGGCCAGCTATGTGATTGATCAGACGTACTCTCCGGCTGCAGTCTTGACGGTGGCCGCTCAGACCAACCCGTTGGGTCCTGGGTTAAACTAAGTAACACGAGCAACACCATAGTCCAGCTGACTGGATCAGTGCAAGATCGAGGAGAATGACGACACGGCAAAGCTTCGTTGTGGGGTTGTCCACCCTGATAGCTGCTGCATCGTACTGAGGTGCACCCGGCTTCAAAGATTCCACAAAAGATCAAGAACTCTTTACATAAGAGCCTAATGACTCAGATTTTCAAGATTCTCCCTAGACAGAGTGACTTTAACTGTTGAGCCAAGAGAAGTGCCGATGAAAATGTGGCTAGAGGTAAGGAATTCAAAGTCCTTTGGATCGCCTGATATGGCATATGCGGTCGAATGTTTAACACTATTTTGATGCTGACAAGGACAGTGCTGAACCAAACGTATGTAAGATGGTCCAAGACGTACAGCAAATGTAGCTTCACAGCCCTAAACCCAGGAGACTCCATGATCGGCGAGGGTTTAGGTGGAGAGATCCCACTTATCGAAAGTATTAAAAATGACTCTAATAGGTATTACGCGGTTCATCTAGATGAGGGTACTCTTTTTTCTTTGAGCCGGATTTTTTTATTAATAATCATAAATTCCCGTGTATATCAATGACAAATATCAATTAATGATTTTCAAATAAAATTTAAAATTCATTAACTAATAATACTTATCTACAAGAATATGAAATGCACTGCATTTTTAATGCAGTGCCTATAATAAGCAGGGATAATGATAAGCAAGGATGCTTATCACGAGAATAAAGATCCATCTGAACCAACAGTGTATGGAATACACAGCCTCCTGGTAGCTCAGTGGTAGAGCAACTGTCCAGTAAGCTGGAGGTCGTGTATTTGATCCACACTTGGGGAAGATTTTTTCCATTCTCGCTCATTACAGGCACTGCATTGAAGAATGCAGTGTATTTTAAATTCTTGTAGATTAGTATTCATAATTATTGAGGTTTAAATAATATTTAAAAATCATTAATCGATATTTGTCATTGACATATACGGGAATTGCTGGTTATAAATAAAAAAATAGAGCCAAAAGAAATAAGGGTACCCTCATCTAGATGAACCGCGTATACGATATTATTTCTATTAATTATTACGTTCTTGAATACCCATTAGAGTCAATTTTATACTTTCGATATTTACGTACAAGCATTTGAGTCACGCTACATGTATGAGATCCCACTTTAATTCGGCTGCCAACAACGACTCTTATAATTCTGCATTCGTTCCACGAAAACATGTGGTCTTATTACTCCATAGCTGAGCTGGTTGACCGACCACAGAACCGAGATAGTGCACCAAGAAAGAAAGTAGATGGTGGTCAAGTCTATGACGAGCTCAAGTTGCAAGGCTTTTGTGCGAATTCCCACGAAGACGGCGATGAGCACTTTTGTGCTGCGGATGCCGTGGCCCTTAAAAGCTAGCAGATTACTAGGGCGAACGTTGCAAGCACATGTTCGACCTAACGTGTGAGCCAGAGTGACGCAAGATGAGGGAAGTGGAGCCATCTGCTGCGAGGAGGGCTGGGCCTGTAGCTACACGCAGATGGTGCATTGTCGCAGATAAGCTTTTATCATCCTTGAGCCGCCGACGATCCATACTGGCCGGGCATAGTAGGCACTTGTGAGGCAAAGGTGGCCATGCATAGCCTTAAGATCAGCCCAAGATACAACAAGCTGGGCAAGGGTCAAGCTGCGTGGAAAATCTGTGTGTGCCTTTCGTGCTCTGGCAGTATAGAGTGCTGGATCCGCCCGCCCGCGCCGACGTACGAGGATTGGTAATCCTTGCAGAACAACGCAGCCCTTTGGGTGAGGTGTTGTTTTGTTCCCAGGCTTTTACCATTTCTTGGACGACCAAGCTGTTCTTTGAAAGATCGCAACTAACTTACATCAACGCAGGCCAATAAAGCGTCCTCAAGTTTGCTTGAGGTTGGCACTGCCAGCACTGGTTTGGTTAGGATTTGAGAAATCCGCAGGCATAATTATTTTCGCAGCCGCAAAAGAGACCGCAAATGCCGTTAAGATCAAATAATCCATAAGCACGTTACAGTTGGCGCTCAATGTGATGCCACATATAACCCCCCGGGCAGGGAACTGTCAAGAGAGCGTGACTCAAAGATGCTGCAGAACACTTGTGATTCTTATTTAAATCTGGTGCGGCAGGAGACTCTATCGATCAAGCGTGCAGAGAGCTGGCGAGCCAAGCTAGCCTCTCCAACAACAGATCAATACGACCAATCAAGGGAGTGTCGCTTCCTCGGAAAGCTACGTCAGATAGATTCAAGCTGGTCGGGATAAGACTTACATACGTAATACTAGGATAGCTTGGATGTAAACGACACAGCTGTTAACGAGCACGTTTTTGGTTGGCTCGGGTAATCGCAGCAACTGCACACGACCTGTTAATTATTTCATCCATAACCACGGTCAGCTAGCACTTCGAGATCATTGACGATGACGTTAAGAAGATTGCTGGCAGGGCTCCCAAAAGCTCTAGCCTTGCAACGGATATATGCGAGACCACATTGGAGGAGAGGCATATACCTTGTATCGACAAGAACTTTGTCCTGACTGCCAGCAGATTAATGCATGTGCTTCCGTCCAGGCCTAAGTATCGCGCATACACGACAGCTGTAATGTCCTGTCAGCTTGTGTCCGAAAAAGCCCATAGTTCGAAAGGGGCTGACGCACCACACTTGATCCAACGTGGCAGCGAAAGATTAGTCATGGTCATTATGTAATCGATACACTTGAACCATTGCCAGTGCATTGATTTGCGAACGGCCTTCTCCTAGTCTAGATGGGTGCTCTAGACGTCCTAAAGCATAATCATGGCGTCTAATATGACTGGGTGCCACCAGCTGCATGGATAAAATAGTCTCGCGATGGAGGCTAACATGGATCACTTCGGGAGTATCCTAATTTACTTCACGTTCGTCGAGATAGACTTGCCTAACCGACATTCATATATCGGTGCTGAACACCAATTGATTTCCCCTCTACTTTATAAGCACGCTGAAAAGTGAAACCTGTAGCTTATGCCTGGCAAAAGGGGCATCGGTCAAACTAAGTCCACTAGACATAGTTCGGGAGGCGTTCAAAGCTATGTGCAGCTTTCTCCCATGGCCCTTGCTTGGATAGATGCTGTGATAAGGTATGGATCACACCGGGTCACCGCGTCGGTGGTCTGAGCCATGCTTTTCCTTGGTTAGCGCTCTCATGTGGCAGGGTGCCTCGTACTAGTTCATAAGCTGCCAGTACTCGGCTGCTATCTCCAAGTTTCGGTGTAGATAGTGCTTCATGGACCATAGCGAGCCCAGTGCGCGAGTCAGGCTCTCTCCTAGCGCACTAAGAATATGTTTCTGTGGCAGCAGGCTTACAATATACCTGCCGTGTCCACTCGTCAGAAGTTTGCAAAACGAGCCTCGCACTTGATGTCACCTATTGACTTTTGACGGGTTTGCGGAGATTTTTTTAATGCCCAGAGACGCTATAGAAGGGGTGCCCGCTCCTATTACCAGACTGGCTCGGAGTGGTCTGACACTGTTAAACACTAGGTAGCCTGGATATTTCTTGCACATCCTGCGGCTTGGCCGGTAACAATATAGCCAACTGTTAATTAAGTGACTTTTTTGCAACACTAAAGCATTTCTAGGCAAATTAAACGTGGGTATAATTTTCCACCCAGAAAAGCTTCGACCTTTATCGACGTGCCGAACAGTGGGTCAGAAAATCCTTCCAGACTCAGCCACTCTTGTATAGTGGCTGGGTGTAGTGACAAGAATGGTGTGACAAGAACGACTCTGTGTCAGCACAGCGCTCTCATCTCAAACTTTAGAGTCCTGTCGTCTAGCTTCAGAAATACATGTGCTCGATGCTGCGGTCAGATGCCTGGAGTGACTCCGACACCCAAAATGCTTGTGAGATTTAACTTGAGACGAGCTACCAGACGCTAGGCAAGTCTAATTAAAATATAATATAATTATATACATGCTCAGACGAGGATCTGTGTCATCTGATCACTAGTACTTTTCTTGCTGATGACTTTAGGTTTCGAAAGGCATCGCAGTGACCAAGGTACTAAAGGTCACGTCAAGCGGGTAGTATGGTATTCTCACGTGTTGCCAGCAGCTTGTAGCTTTGTGGGGACTGTCATGCTGGATGCGCATTAGCCCTTGCGTCGACCAGAAAGCCTAGGCCGAGTCAAGAGCAAGGCTCCTGCACCGAAAGAAGCTTGCCAGAATTTAAAGGGTGACATAGATGCTTGAGCTCGTAGTTGCCGCCACAAGGTGCACCTATTCGTCCTCCCGAGCGTTATGAGTCATTAAGTCCATGCATAACAAGGTAATGAAGACAAGGCAGTCGTCCCAAGCCAACACAGGGTGCCAAGAGCTTTAAGCTGGTCTTAGTGTCAATTTAGCGTGTTAAGAAGCCATTGCAAGTCTCCAATTATAGTAGCTAGTTACAGGTCTTCTTGTATATATAATAACTGCACTAGTCTATATTGGTTCATAAACAGTCAGTCATCAGCTGAATAACACACTCTACTTCCTGCTTTTCTATTAATTAATAAATGTTTTCTATGTTTCGAACAGTAAATCGCTTACAACACTATTTTACACTTATATGTGTAGAACTTTGGCATAATTTAAATTCAACACTTTGACGACATAAAAAATTCCTTACTATCGACTTTTACACCAGCAGCCAACTGATGTTTTTTCTTCATGTATAAGTATTACCAACCTAGTATAGATATTAGGTAGTACCAATAATGTAGATAATCAGAAAAATGTATATTTATCTACTAATGTACATAACTACTATGTATCTTTTATTTTTGCACACAGATCAATAAGTCTGAGATTTAACCAAGCTGCAAACGAGTTTACAGTTTTTTTTTTTTTGATGTATCTAACTAGACAATCTTTTAAGTACAGCTGTCAAAGTGTTATTCGGTTTCTATATGTAATCATAGTCTAATAATATTATAATGAAGTTATAAGAACATTATTCAAATTTTTGATATTTCAGGATTTCTCATCACCTATTTTAAGAAATTACAAAATCACTTTTATTGAGTAAGATTTCTACAATAAACTTAGTCTAATGCAATTCACCAATTATTTACTAATAATAAAAAATCGTTAAGAGAACGTCGGAGGGACTTAATGTATTTAGCGCAAAGTGTTGCCAACCTCATATAGCAAAAAAAAGTCAGAACCTAACCTTTTAGACAACAGTTATACCTTTTTTAATTCTGGCAAGTAATAAGAGATGGCGTTAGTGTGATTCTAACAACTAATTTCAACAACCTTACTCAAAGCCACGTATTACTATAGTTATTGTGGATGTATTTTCAACAAACTTCCAAACCCGTATTTATGCCATTTTAATGATGAATATGCCAACATTTCTATAACTTCATGTGACGACTGTTCATGTAAAAATTTCGTTTTATAGAGTATTTCAGTATTGGTATGTTTATATTCTAGGCATTTGATTTTGTCTCTTGAAAAGCATTCAATTTTTATCAAAAATAGGCATTTAATCATATACATAAACAGACTTATAAAATGCCATACTTTTTTTCTAGACATTCGATTTGGTCTCTTAAATGACATTAAATTTTGTATTAAAAGTAGGCATTAAATTATATCCGTAAACGGACGTATAAAATGCCCTATTTTTATTCTATATATTTGATTTTGTCTCTCGAATGCCATCAATTTTTGCAATATCATTTTTTGTTGAGTTGATGATAATATAATTGAACTACTATTCCAGACTTGGATTGTTTTGTAAGCAAATAGAAAACCACTTGCATTTCCAGAAATTGCCTAGACTTAATATAAAAAGCTGTAAATTATAGAAATAAAATAAATTTCTACTGCTCATAATGAAATACTATGATTTAATAATCAATTAGCTACACAAGAATCCAAAAATTTTATCAGTATAATAAATCAGAAACCAGTATTGATGCTAATTTCAGTTACAGCTCTGTTCCATAAGTAAAACACTTTAGTTCAATCATAAGTTGACTGAGATTGTATCCATGCTAAGAAACCCTAATTGATGAACTAAAGATCCTTATATTTTACAAGAAAGAATAATAAAAGTATTTTCTCATATTTCCAGTTATTTCAAGTATGTGATGCTAAAGTATTAGTTTATGTAGTTTCAGTTGTTTTCCATGTATATGACTCCCTTCAATTCATCGGTCACAGTTCAAACATATACCACTCTCATATACAAATTTTTTTACAATTCTAAGAATATTGAGGTATTATTAATAGCATGTATATAGATCCAGATTTGCTGATAGGAACACAGGAAATATAATAATATTTATAAACTGTTCACTATCCAGTAGCGGCGATGTATGTAGTTAAAGCTGTGTTCAATGAATTAGATGCACAAGTCTGAACATGATATTTAGCTGAGACTGTACTTTAGCTGAAATTCCTTTAATAACAAATTGGAAATCTTGAAATCTTATAAGCACAAATGTACATTTTTAGTCACTTAAGTCTATGGTACAGAAATTTTTGTTCATGTATAATCTCAATTGACTTGCTACATCAGTGGAAAAAATTACTCACACATCACTATTTTTAGTATCTTTCATAGCTTCTTCTCTGTCAAATTGTTTACGATCATCATGAATACTTGCCAGAAAAAGCCAAATCGTTTTTCAGATAGTCACTTATGCATTCTGTTTTCGAAAAATTATGATTGCTGTGTCATCTAGAGACATGTATTGAAAAATCTCATGTAACTAAATGAATAATAAATAAAGACACAAGGATTAAAAGAATTCTTGAAAGACGAAAAACAGATAGTGAATCATATTATATTTTTTTGATGCTTTTATCAGTAATGAGGGTCTTTTGTCTGACTAAAAGTACAGCTGTCAAATCCATTGATCCAACACAATCAGTAGCATGATTTATGTTCCAGCTAGTGAGAATATGTTTTCTTAGTTCCTGCCTAAATAATTCATAAGATTATAAACTATACTTGAAATTTATGCTGTTATTATGCAGACTGACTATCAGAAAAAGCATCAAACAAAGTTTTCTTAATTTGTGCCTGGAAACCTATGTCCGCAGCATACGATCAGTTCTATCCAAAGTAGGATACACATTTAACATCTAAATTTTAACATTATTCAGATCATTAGGTTTTCCTGGATTGGCAATAACAATTTCAACTGCACCTAAAAATACTTGGAGTGGCATTTTTCTGCTTCGTTTCTATTACAGGCATACTCTAAAATTAAGTATAATCATGTGCATAAGACTTACCAAAAATTATTTCATTCAATCACGCTATAATAATATCTTATGAGTTGTTTTTGCTCACGTCTTCTAAGATTGATTCACTTGTTTCTGAATTTGTAAAGCTGGCACTATGACTAAATCCATAGGACCTCTAACCAAAAGATCTCTGACTTATGAAAGTTTCTTGATTGTCAATGTTTATGTAATTATAGGATATTCAAAAGTTTTTTCTAAGAGAATTATCACTATAAGCTCAATAGAATAGTGAATTGTGATTCATAGATTTCATCAGCGCTGGACATAAGAAAACATATGATTTACCTGTGTCAAAACAATGACAATCGGGTCAGCCACTTAGAAGTACTGGCCATACATAGCATTTAATGAGACTTGGTTGCTGAAACTTTGTTTTCTTCTTTGTACTAATACATACATACATGTATATACACACGTATAGGCCAGTTATTTGAAAAAACAAGTTATTTTACTATTTAATGCAAGCACCATTATGATTGATGATACACAAAAAAACACAAATAGTAACCGGATTCTTTATGTACGATGTAACGAATCATCTGAATTCATAGGGCCAAGTCACTCTGTATTATCGAAGTGGGGAGAATATAGTTACTTTATCTCAATTTACTTTGTAATAAATAGATCTATGCAGAAGTATATGAAACAGATAGAGTATATTTAACCTTAAATAACAACACAGCGACAATGGCAGCGCAGCAGACTGTTCTTTGATGCGTGTCGTCGACGTCGTCGAGAGAGCTAGAGCACTGGAGTAACCTAGCCCAAACTTAAAAATTTTACTAAATGAGACGAAAAATATATTTTTTTAGTTCATCCGTTTCACGTTTCAAAACCAAATTACAATTTAGATTGTAACAAAACAGTGTTTAAATAACTAGAAAAAATATAAAGAATAGCGCTTAACTCTCATTTTTGTTGTTCTCAAAACTTTTTTCTACTTATAAAAACATTAAAACTTAGTCTTGCGTTGGCAGTATTGCTGAATAAAAAGATTATTTAAAAATATTTTATCATTATGTTGCTGCGATTTCCAGAGTTGAGCGCTATTCTAAGTTAATTCCGCAAATCTTACACGATTTCATTCAGAATTATTGGAGCAAAATTATAGACGGTGAATTGGCTTATAGAAACACATTACCTTACCCTTTGACGTCCTCTTAAGTAACAAAAAAAAGGGTATTTAATTGAACAATAATATTATGCTCATCTTAACTCTAAAACATATGAATAACATTATTTTTTATTTTACCAACTATTTTACAGTACTTGTTGGCTAACTGTCTCTGATGATTGATAAAAAATCGTTTCCTTGTGAAGTTAAATGTAGAATACATGTTTAATATTTGTCATTGCTACATTGTGTACGGAAAAAAAAACTACTCACCCCTTCAAAATGGCAGAAAAATTTTTACATACGATTACTATAGCAAATTTTAGGTACTAAAAATCATGTATAATTCATGAACTTTCTCTATAATAACCTACTAAGTAGATACATAAATTTTTCTTTAGCTGGCTGGATGTTGTAAGTTATGTTTTAAATGCATAAGTGATAAAAAACGTAGGTTAATAACAATTATTATAACTACACTAATTTGTTTGCTCCGATTAAAAAAAACAAATATGGAAGAAATTTTTGTTTTTATTTAGTGTAAATAAAATTATGTGTTAACAATTTTTTTTTTAAATTAATCTTGGATTAGTAACAAGCTACCTAAATAGCAAACGATAACATATGTGTCATCTTTTTTTTTTTACATATTTTTGTAGTATTATTGAAAAGGAGAAATTAAATTTACATAAAAACTATCTGGTACTTGTCGTTGCTTTACCTTCTATTATAATTTAGATCACATAATTTTTATTAATTATGTTTTCAAACTTTTTAATTCATTTTAGTTTTATTATGTGAAATATTTATGTTATTGTTATATATATTTTTTTTTCTGAAACATTTCAGTCTCCACTTCAAATTATTTGATAGCTTCATAGCAAATATTTATAACGTAGTTAGTCCAATTTTTATTTTAAAATAGATATTTTAAAATTTGTTTAGTAAATTGCTAAGTAGATTAAATTCATAAAAATTATCGATGTTTATAACATGATATGTATCACGAACTGATCAGCTGAATTACACAATACACCTGCTTAAAAGGATCAAATGCCTTAAACCTGAATGTACTTGCCATAGACAATACATCAAACAACTTTATTTACAGGAGCATTTTGCAGTAAATAATAAGATAAAGTTAAGATAGAAATTATGAATAAGAAAATATGTAATTATAAGCTGTTTGATGTATTGTCTTTGGCAAGTACATTCAGGTTTAAGGCATTTGATCCTTTTAAGCAGGTGACATACAGCTATACAAAAAAAATGAAGTACTAAAGTGTATGTCTGTATCTTTTAAAGACTATCCCTGTGACTTTTTGACAGTAATCCTTGATGATGTTTTTAATGGAAACTGCAAACGTTTGGATTAAAAGGCAGATTATTTAAAATACTAGAAATCCGTGCAATAAAAATTTATTTCCTTTGGATTTTCCTGTGATAATAGTAATTTTTATAACATTTCTCCCTAGCTCAGTAGTATGTCTAGTACCATTGCCCAACTTTGGTGCATAGAGATTTTGTATCAACAAAACATATATGTTGACCATTGATTCTAGACGATTTCATAGTACTCCTGATAATTCGAATGAGTTTAAAAACTCTTCGGGATATGTGGTACAATTATCAGTTTCCATTAAGTATATATTGAAGTTTGAACTATTGTTTAATCTATCAAGCTTTCGAAAATTCTTTTGTTCATATTATATACAGAGTCATTCCTTGGCGACAATATAGCTCTCCATTGCATAACCACTCTTAATTATTAATCTAATGTGTTAGTTTAGAAATACTTTTTGTGTGAGCTGTTATTCTGACTGAATAAGATTGCACAATTCATATTGAAACGTGAGCAATTACATACCAAAATTTAAAATTAGAGCTTAAAATTATAAAGAGTCGCTTACAAACAGACGAAGAAGGTTAAAATACGTTTACAAATAAATTGTGCTATTAAGTTCAGTCAGAATAGCAGATTATACAAAAAAAAATTTTCTAATTCCCATAGTAATATCAATAATAAAAAGTGGGTATATACGAGAGAGCTATATTGTTGTCAAAAAATGACTCTGTAAGTAAAATGAACAAAATCAAATATGTACATCTTTATATTTAAAGAGAATGCGTAATAATTTTTACAAACATGGAAAAAAATTTTCGTTTAGAATCGTAATTTCGATAAATATAATGGTCTTGTAAAATTTGACATCGACATCTTTAAGTTTTATTACAAAAATCGTTTTTACGCACTGTATAAGAAAAGGTCACAGTGTTATAAGACTCTTAATAAAGCCTGATAAGATCCAAATTGGTCCTTTACGTAACTCTAGGCCATAACCTATTTGTATGCTAAATTTTACGCAAATCCGTTAGATATGTTAGCATGATTTAGTGAAAAACATTCAAACATGTAAGCATACAAACTTGTGCATATATTATATTAGTATGTTTATGTACAACGCTGAAGGCACTAGTGCCTCTCCTATGGTAATGGACAAGTATAAAGGTGCTATTCTAGAGAAAGTCTTAATAAATTGTCCACATCATTGGGGCTTCAAAAACTCTAAAAGTGATGGGCAGACGACTAAGACTTTTTAAATGCATAATAAAAATTTGTATCCTTGGGAAATTATGAATAAGCTTGTGTTCCCTATAGTAATTTACTTAAATGGTCCTTCATTCAATGCCTCCATACGACTAAAAAGATTATGGAGTGATTACAATATTACAATTATTAGGTTGTTTCTTCACTTAACCCACATATCTCAACCGTTAGATGTGTCCTCCTTTGCTCCTTTCAAAGGAAGCTGGTCAACAACTATCAACAAGTGGACAACAGATAATAATATAAGTCATCTGAGTAAAAGAGATTGTCCGAATTTTATCAAAGTTATACTTCAGAATATAAGAGATAAAGCTTTAACTGTTTAAAGGGTCTTTGAGTGCACTGGAGTATGGCTGTTTAACGGAAATGCTATGGATTATGATATATTTAGTAAAAAAAAAAAGAATAAGACAGTTATACCAACACCAGAAATAGCTCTTCATCAAGTACGTAGTGGCTTTTTGGACACATATGAAAATCTCTTGATCAACAAATACAAAACGATTTTAAAGTATCCGAGTCAAGTGGAGTATGGAAGGGTCATAAGAAATTTGAGGGTTTGTTTGAGTATTGGATAAGTCTAAAAGGAAATTTGAATGTAAATGAGACGAGCATAGAGAAATACGATAAAGAATTAGCATCTACGCAGTCATAAGAAACTCTTGGTTCCTCATTTACATCACAAGACAGTAGAACGACAGTAGTTACATTCATTTTTTCTTTACACTTTTTGTATTCATTTTTTTTTACAAAAAAATCAATTATTGTACTTCAATCGTATTTACACGTTTGAGTGAATATATTTTTTTTTATTATATTTCTTTTTATAAATTTGGTTTGCATAGATAGATTTTTATCATACACTTCAATGAACTTTTTATGTGATGAAATTTTAATCTAGAATAAATTTTTTTTTGCTTACTTGATTTGGAGATACTTGAAAATTTTTTTGCACATAATAATGCTCAATCTTTTTACAAGAATGTGGGTTTAAGATGTTCTTTTTAGGCAGTTTTTCAACTAATGAATCTTAAAGCAGGGAGTTAGTTCTCATGGACTAAGAAATCCCACTTGCACTGGTGACAGAACGATCACACATTGTTTGTTCCATAGTTAGATATTTAAAAACAATTATGAATAAGATTTAGGATTTAGAGATGGCACAAATACCTGTAATTGATGATGATAAAGTAAATGATTTGGAGTCTAGTTGCAGTTTTACCTCATAAAATGATGTTGATATAGAGTATGCTGATTCTTTTGAAGTAAAAAATATCAATGTGTATTAGTCGAGTGACTAGACCAAAAATGTAAATGAAGTTATTAGAGAATAACCTTATAAAATACTTAAACGAAAAATAGATAAATTTTTTTTTCTCTGCTTGAAAATTGAACTTGATTTTTTTTATATATTCATATGTTTTTGGCAAAACCTTATTGCTGAGCAATACTTCCCTAACTGTTAGCCAAGATAGGAAAAAAGAATATTCTAAGGATTCCACTGATACAATAATTATAAATCTCAAACAGAAAACCATTGAAAACCAAAAAGAAAATCATGAAGGTTGATCCAAGCATTTTTTTTCCTCTATATTACTTGTATTACAAAAGTTTCCAATTTTCTTGCAATATTTTCATTTACTTACAGGTATTTTTCAATGTCAACGCAATTCTAATAGCTCATGACAACCCACTTACTATTGACCTAAATAAAAGAGAATATCTTGAAAAATCTGAAAAGCCTAGGATGGTAGCAGCTGCAACGTCAAATCAGTTTTCGGATTTCTGTATTCAAAAAGAGAATCAGAAAAAACCAAAGGAATTAGACGCACAAGAAAAAAAGATCCGTCAATCAGAAAGGAAAAAATTGTTGGATACGAAAAAAGAAAGGAATAATGGAAGTCAAAGAAGCGACAAAAGCTATTGACGATAGATAAGAGAGATTAAATGTTAAAAGACATAAAACCGAGCCAAAGGAATCTTCATACTTGCCCTAAGTTTAAAATTACTTTAATCGTTTTTTGCAGAAAACTAATTAATTGATGCTTAGTACTACGGACATTTATTATGTGCCAGGTGGACAAAGTAAAGACAGGAGGCCCATAATATGTACAAAAATGATTTAGCTTATTATTTACTTACATCTTTCCGTAAACTCTTTATTATTATTTTTGCTGTTGGAATTTGTTCTCGAGAGTCCCGCGAAAATAGCGCCAAATTATTAATACTAATTGCTTTTTTTTCTTTTTTCACTCGATGGGATATTGACACGTCGTCAAATAACTAGCCTATAATACGTACCTTTAACTTATAATTGTGCGAGTGTATTTGGTTATTTGGTTGTAGGTACTTGAGTTGTATCATATTTTTATTTTGTATTGAGCTAAAGCGTACAGTTCTACCGTTACCTTTTCATAACTCTTGTCACTTACAGTCTGTTTTATTGTTCTGCATCTCTATTTATTAAATTAGTTGTGCAGGAGAAATAAAAATCATCAAGTGGATTTTAAGGATCGGCTTCGGCTATATTTAGCTATTTTCGGCCATATTTGACTAATGTCAGAGGGCTTTCATCAGAAGGTTCGTATGTAATCAGAATAATTAGTCTGTTTTTAGCCAAGTTTGGCTATATAGTGTCTTTTGGACGACTTCCGCCATCTTCGTGTACGAAAATAAGCATCAGGTTAACATTTTTAGGTTTTGAGGAGGGGGTCTATAAATACTGAAAAATTTTTAAGTTCTTAAGGGGGTCGACAAATCCTAAAAAATGTCTGAGTTTTTGGGGAAGCCAGTAGAGGAGGGAAGGCGGGGGAGGGGGGGTTAGGGAGGACAACGAAAAATAAAAAAAGTTATTTCTACGTAAAATCACGGAGGAAACGATAGGTTTATTGAGGAGGTCTAAAGGTGCGGAGAGCGGGGG
>JAPYYV010003844.1:0-17582 GCA_030522625.1 Copidosoma aretas
TAATAAAGACCGCATCAATAGTAGTTTTGTATTTTGTTGTGCTAAGATTGCGATCATTTGACATCGTTACACCAAATTCATCATTAAATGTATATATATGTGTACATGTTTACGTGCGACGAGCTGCTGACTGCAACTGTACAGTAGCGTACAGCGAGCTACGAATCCGAAATTCTTTATGTGTGCGCCACCTAAACGAAACAGCAGGAGCAGGCACAGGCGCAGGCCTGCAGTGGGCAAGGCAAGTGGACTTTTTCTAACCGAACTTACTGAAAACTACACCTATATATAAGCTTTAGTACATGGTGAAGTAAAGCAACGTAGGTATACGTATACGGTTCGAGTTGAGTTACCCACAGGCCTGGTACATATTCGCTGCGCCGCAGAAAGAGAGAGAGATATTATTTACTTACTCTCCAAACATTCTCCCAGTGCGGTGGAAAGAGAGGGGAATATTGCTTCCTCTCCTACGCCGCGTCACCCGCGCCAGTGCAGTCTACTCTCCCTCCCCTCAATCTTACGAATTTTCGATCAGCATCACGTGACCTGACTCACCTGACGCGAGTTTATCATTTTTTCCCCATCCGAAAAAGTGCACAACGCCGCTAAAGAAGTTTTTACTTCAAAAATTAATTTTATAGTTTTGAAACTATTATTACTAAGCTTATTCCGTGAAATCCTAGGCAATACTACTCCTCATCAAGAATTTTGGTTGTGAGAAACAAAAAAAGCCCGATGTCAGTATGAAATTTAATTTAAATTGCAAAAATCTATTTTTCAGTGTTGCTGCTAATTATCACAATAACCTAAACGAAAAAATTGGCTGTTTATAAATGCAAGGTATAGAATGTTTCATGAACTACTTCACTACCATAATATTTAGTTGTGTTAATCTTCTTGTATCATACGTTAATATACCCTTGAAAATTTTATGTTGATTAGAACTTTTTTTTTAGCAACGATTTGTATGTATACTTGTATTCGCGAATATCATTTATAACTAGGAGCCCCAAAATAGGTCCAACTAAACTACTACAGTAATAATGTTTATTCTAAATAGTAGTTCGAATAGCATTCCTCTTTGCATATGAATCGAAATATTTCTATAATTAATTTTTAAACTACGAACTACATACGAATGGTCATTTAAGAACTTCAAATCATTTTAACTACTGCAATAAATTTCATCGATCATGTATGTATTAGATTAAGTGCGGAGCATCGAAAAGTAGCGCTTTTTTCCCTTACAGTCAGTCTAAAAAAAATTAACCTGCTGAAAAATATTTTCTTTTAACCGTATATTTAAGGTAATATAAAAGTTATAATCATTCCTGAACCCAACTTAGAATTTACAAAAATAGTATATATATAATTTTCTGCGTCGCATTGTTAAGTGCAATTTTTCTATTACTTCACAGTACTTATTGTTACGTTATAACTTTGATTGCAGACTCTGTAGTTCATGAATCGTTGTGATTCAGATTATGCGTCAAAGTACAACCGAAGCGAGTACGAAGTCCAAAAAATCTTGTCAGCACGTATTGCTCTTTGAGTAAATGCAACTCCTCGCTTACTCTAGTTATAAAACCAAAACTTCCTGCGGGGGCTTATCTTATGCTTTGCATTCGCATAACATTTTGGTTTAGTAGTCCACTGCCACCTACTGCGAGCAGTTATCTTGATTAATTAAATACAGATAACTATAATTACAAAGGTAATACGATGAAATAAATTCTATATACGATTGACAAATTGCATAAGGAAATACTAAGTATATCTATGGATGGATGTTAATGGATGTATCAAAAGCGATAATGAAGTGTAAATCTTTTATTTTAATATAAACTTCGTCGACGTTTATATTAAATGCATAATTGTCCTGAAAAGGCTATGATATAGTAGAGAAACGCCGACCAAGTTTACATTAAAATAAATGATTAGCACTGTATTATAGCTTTCATTACATCCAATACTAAGGAGATTCGGGACTATCGTTCAGCGAGGCGAGGAACGGGGAGTCCCCCCAGCCCGCGCAGCTTGGCCCCCTTTACCGCGCATCCCCTCTTGCACTCAACAAACTCCATGTTTGGCTTACATTTAGCGTTAGCATTGTTTAAAATACTCTATAACACAACTCAAAATTTTGCTCACTGAATATTGAAATAACACACCAATTTTTATTTGTATCAATCTTTTAAAATGACCTATAAAAAATATTGAAAACATTCATATAAGTTCTAAGTATTCCAGACTATCAAAAAAAATCAATATCATTGTGATCTATGCATTTTGTTACTACTCCCGAACCTCCTTAAATAACTTTATTTGACGAATGAGATACAATTGTTCAAGAGGTGGAATATCAAGATTTATAAGTATCTACTCATATAATTGAGAACATGATAAATATAATTCTAATATTGCTTGCAGAGAAATCTATATCACTAAGTACATTTTACTAACATTTACATATACATCTTTATCTTCTTTCTAGCAAATAAATAAGTAAACAAGCGAATAGCTGGACGTTTGCTTGTTCCACAACCCGTGTAAGAGTGTTCGATCAGTCAACACAATTTTAAATATTTAATGGACATAATGTAACATAATTAGAAATCATTCTTCAACACTTACTTTTTTACTCCATAAAATGAACGATTCTACGTTGACTATAATTTTCAAGTTTACAAGGGTTTAAATTCATTTTAACAGCTAAGTAGGAGCGTGCATAACACACTAGGAACAGTATGCCCTTTATTACTAATGAATGCTTTTATCTACCTAACTATTTATCTGCATATAAATTACAATATGAACTATTTGTTAATAAAATCCCTTTTTTGAGATTACATTAGCGTTTGTCATCATTTACCCAGATAAATCTTGAGTCAGTCACAAAGTTTGAGTTATAATATACAGATTTTTTAATAGAGCAGTAACTTTTTTCTTTTAGGTGATAGTTATAATGAGTAGCAACACTGAAATATAGATTAATTCAGTTAAGATTCTATTCTTAAAATTATATCACGTTTTTCTTAAATTAGTGGCAAAACCAAATTTTTGATAAGCCATACTAAACAGCCACATTTAAACTAATTAACTATTTATGTACAGTATTGTATGCATTGCATTTGCTGACAGCAATTTTGTTACATTGACTTGATAAGATAGGTGAGTTTCAGAACTAACAATTGATTTTCTCACTAAAAGTTTTTATCTGGCGGTCATGTCAATATCATATTTCTCTCTAACAGCCAATTTGAAAGTACTCTCTTAAAAGCACTGAAAGAACTCTCATCCCGCAGAAGTATAGGTCTGCCACGTACTGAAATATGTAGAGCAGTGCATACTGCAGTAGGCTCGTAGGGTGTACTTACTATACATCTTACCATCCTTAGTTTGCTTGCTGACATACTGATTGGGTATGACACCTTCGAAAACACAGTATGCAGTGCTGTTTACGAATATAGTCCGCAGATAACTGTTCTATTGCAATAAGAGAGTTCTCTCTGTGTGTAGTCGTCTAATTCAGATAAAGGTACAAATACTATACAACATACATGATTCATATGTTCTTATTTGTCTTCTGCTATTCTTACTAGCTAATTATTAGCTAAATGTAACGACTTTTTCATTAGAGTACCCACTTAAAGTACGCGGTACAGTATTACATGTAATTTTCAGTACTTTTCAATAGTTTTTCTTTATTACTTTGCCCGATAGCTTCAAGTTATAATTAAAATTACCTTTTTACGTCATTTCGTTCTATACAGGATATTGAAAAAAGAAACCGAAAAAGGTCCTATGTGGTCCATCTGCCATAATGGTAAATCGTTCTCTGCCGAGCTATCAATTATATGTGTGATGCATGTCCTTGCTATACTAACATCGCATTCGCAACGAAACGACACACGTGCGTTAGTTTTTAAATAGGCGTTAAACGCTATCAAAATTTAAGATATAAATCATTACTTAATACTTATATCATGTTTTGATTTATTCTTTAAACTCAACACTACTAAAATAAATGAATGACCTTTTATTTATTTATTTATACATACGTTAAATCATACGATTACAAAATAAGAATGTAGCATTTATAGAGAACCTGATATAAATATGAACCCTGATATAAATATAGACCCTACATGTAACAAATATAATATGATGTTGGGACAATTGGTGTATTTTTGCACTAGGTCTGCATGGTTTATTATAGGTAACGCTGAACGACATTCATGAGTTTCTTGAAAGTTTGGAACGTATAAAACAGTTGTCCAAAGTTACAAATTATTACTAAGATATGAATAAATGAATTTTGGGTTTTTGCAAACTTTTTTTCTATCATGAAAGATATAACTACTTTCTACAAAAGGTCTTATAAAAAAGGGTATTATCGAGTGGGGATTTCTTAGATATGGTGTATAATAATAAAAGCTATTTTTATAACTCTAACCATTAAATAATTTTAGTCCTTTCTGAATAGAAAGTACAGACGTACAAGGTCTGTAGAGTGGCTCCCTTCATGCTGTGATAGATTATACCTAAGATATCTTTTGTCGTAATAGCTCTGATGTAGGGGCTGTGTGAAGAGGCTCTTGAGTGATGTAGTGGAACACATTGACTGGCGTGGAGGCAAAACAATTTTCAATAACGGAAAAACTATTTGAATTTTCTGTTATTGTGTGAGAGGGCGTTGGGGGAAGTTGGTGGCTGTGGGACTACCGTGATAAGACAATTTGAAAAAAGTGAGGGAGCGTGGTATAATGAGGAAAAGAGAAGGGTGTCGTAAGGCGTGGATGGACCATAGTAATTTTTCAAAGCCTAGAAACTAGATTATGTTTACCTTATTGTGTAAATTTTTGTAAATAAATGAAAAAATGTGGGTGAAACCTATATTGTCACGATGAACAAACGCGTTGATCTTGTACGATAAGATATCTATCCTACATGCACAGCATTACAAACCATAATACATTTATTACGATAAGGCTGTCTGTCAAAAGAAAACAGTCAAATAGCAGTTGTACCATTTTAATTACCAAAATTAAAGTACAGTGCACAAACGCATGTCTTATTTATGTACGTATAAAAGGAGGATATCTAATCTACGCTTCTCTAACATAATCACACGAATAGCCAGTTATTATAATACAATAGTTTTGCGTTTGTATGTGCCTAGAAGGCCAATACTACACTGACATAGGACAACAAGACAAGAGAATAATTGAAGAATGTACCCTAGATTTGCGTATGAATATGCAAGTAGATAGTACGAATTGAATAAGGACACGAAATCATACACCATGCTCACGTCGATGTACGAGTAAGGGAGTATATCTGCACGTCTGAGGCATTTAGTGAATACACCAAATGATGATCATGACCAAACAATAGCAATCCAAATAATACAACCGACGTTTAGCAGATGCCTCTGCCACTACGATTCCAAGTACATGTTTGTCCATGCAAATATAATTGATTAAAAATCCGATCTAAAAAATGTGCGTATGTAGGTACAAATCATATCACTAAACTATAATTATCAGTGTCTATTTGGATGCACAGGCGCAGCACACTAATAAATGAATGTGACTACGGAACTCATTATTTCAATTTAAAATCTAATATACTAACTCGTGGAAGATCTCTAAGTGACCCTGACCCACAGCCCGTGACTGGTGTCTGGAAAGTATCCATGCTAACACAAAATCCACCACACAATACTTACCACGTTATATGCAGAAAGATATTAAAATTCCTATATACAAATTGAGTTACCAGTTTTCTTTTAAATTTCCTAATTTCAGCAATTCTTTAAAATAAATAAAGAGCATCATATTGGCTTTATTGTGATTAATAAGACGTGTACAAATTATTAAAAGCTGACGCAAGTGTCTCCCGTGACGAACGTAGTATCTGTGACTGAATGATATGTCAAACAGTACATGTTTATTTTGAAAACGAAACTCTAGATTAAATACTGCCATTTAGATAATTAAGGTGTCGTATCACTTACATGCCAAGATAATAGGACCTATGACTCATTCGTTCATAACAAGATAAAATTCTTTAATGATTACTAATTATAAGCAAGGGAAAAATAAATATTTATTTATAAATTTATCTCGTGCACAGATTTTGACAGTTATTTGTACTGTTTTTTCTTGTTTTATAAATAATAAGAATGAATCTTTCTCTATATCAATATTAATAGTATTTAAAATAGAATTACAATATGACACATCAGAGTTTAACATAAACTTCCTTTGTATACCAACATAGAAACATTTAAAAACTATTTTTTCCATAAACTTTATATTTTTATTTATAACGCAGAACACGCTATTCCACGTTTAAGCTTTGCGTTGTAGTCCCAGTTTTAGATACATTTCCGAAAGATCTTATGTATTTACATGACGCATCGACCGGTACCGTGTGATATTTTTGATATTTTTAATAGCTTCTTTTTATGTGTCTCTTTATTATCTTATAATCTCATCTTTCTGACTGCAATCATTCTTTTATTTATATTTTCTTTTTTCTGCCCCTTAACATAGCAATATATGTTATGTGGTTTTTTTTTCTATTGCAGACCCTTAAGCCTATTACTTTAGACCCTTTTTCTTTCACCTCTCTTACATTCTGATATCTTAGCCTATACTGTTGCTCTTTCAAATACTTTTCTAAGTTGTCTGATTCCCAATATTTTTCTCGCTCTTATTTTTCTTTCATTTTTTCATAATATTTACAGACGTATTTTAGTAGGATCACCTTCCAGATTATCTGCACATGGGTTGTCGAATATTTTCCAGTTGATCTGTATTTTCTAATTTATCAAAGTCTCCCTACCCGTTGTAAAATTCTTTTTGATTCTCTAAAGATCATTTTCCTCGGTTGAATTTTTCATGAATCCTTTTCTTTCCCATCCAATATTCCACTTTTAATAACCTACTGCAATTTGTTTGCCCTGTTTTCTCTGATTCTTATTGATTATTCCCCTAAATTTTTCCATCATGCATGCGTATGGCCACCTGATTTTGGCCATTTTTAAAATCTATTGAAAATTATTTTCTGTCCTGTTTTTTATGACTACTTTTATGTCAACCTTTTCCGTCTTAAGGTAGTTCATGCAAAAAACAATTTCCTTAAAAAAACGTTGAACCTTAAGATATAAGTCGTAAACACTGCCATACATAAGTTTTTAAAGTTTGATAAAGATTTGGCGTACCGTTTTTAATATATTTAACGTTAAATTCACATGTTTTAACACGGTATCTTACGAGTGAGCAATTGGAAAATACCTGCTTTCGTTATTCTCTGCACAAATTTTCTTACGATTGTTATTAGAAAAAAAAAATATAATATAAGAAACATAATAATAAATCAAACAGCAAAAAATTAGAAACATGTCGCGTCCAGTTTTAAAGATTTTTTAATTTTAGAATAATATCTAATGCTTTAAGTATATCCATATATTGATGGAATTGTTCTTATCTCTTGTCATTTAGTTGAAATTGTTCGATCTTCTCCGTCAGTTTTGTGATTTAAATATTTTTTAGGTTATGTAAGTGTCAACTAACGATAGTTTGCAATGATTATTTTGGGAAATTATTCAATTACTCTTGTATGTACCAGGTTATGAACAACCGGGGGTGCTAAACTATCTTAATTTTCCACACACATCCTGGTGTATTTACAGTTAAACCCAACACTATTTTTGTAAATTTGCCTTCTATTTTTCATTATTTTTTTCCCTTTTCCTTCGGAAAATCTCTGCGTCGCTTAAGCAACCTCATTGTATTATTAAATCTATAAAAAATTCTCTTCGATTTAAACTGTTCCCTTTAGCTCTTTGTCACAAGCCACGAACTGCGTAGACAGCTCTTTGCATCCTACCTGTCATTTTTTTTCTGTGCCACTAGAAGCTATTTTGTATGTGAATCACACCTCTAGGTATTTATACTTATTATTTACTGTCAGCACCTCACCTTTAAATCTAGATCAATATTTTCTTATCCTCTTTTTATTCTTAAAAATGAGGATTCTGGTTTTTTTTTCGTGCTTACTTCGAGTTTTTTATTGGTATCTTATTTATATAAGTCTTCTAGTATTCGTGCTGCACCTTGAAATTGCTCCACGCATAGCACAACGTCAACAAAAACTTTTTTCTTAGTTTTTCTAACAGGCCCCATTCTATTCTTTACCCACTCCATATCTAGATCCTCTACAAATACAATAAATCATACTGGGCTTAATATGCACCCTGGCCTTACACTCTTCACAAAAATCCTTAATTCTGACACTAGAAAAAATAAATCTTAAAGCTCTAAACGATGAAACTCTGCACTTAGATTTTCAGGAAGAATCAAACTATTATTCTACACTTCTTTAAAAGTAAATTAGACATTTTAATATTTTAAATGACTGAAATTTCTAGTTAATTTGTTTTCAATAGACAATAATGGTTACTGCAGATAACATTAACAATAAAATAATCGTATTGGAATAGCCAATAATACAAGTCAATATTTCTTGGTTTTTTAATAGTGCACAACGTTTCGGTAGCTGTTTGCCACCTTCATCAGGCACCTCAAATAATTTATTAAAATATATGATATACACCGCAAAGCTTACAAACAGGTCCCTATTATAAAACGATTAATACACAGTACTACCTTGAAAGACTATACAAGTGATACATATTGCACATAGTGATCGTCAGCAATTTTAATGCACCATACATAAACTAATCTAAAAATCATCAACAATAAACAAAACATGATGTTAAAGCATTAGAGGTTATATATATACAAAGCGATTAGAGTATCATCTAAAAAAATTAGATACATTGTCTACAATTATTATTGTCTTGAAAGATATTTCTTTTGTTTGCTCTAGCCGTTCTCTAATGCTTTAACGTCATGTTTTTGTTTATTGTTGATGATTTTTGGATTAGTTTATGTATGGCGCATTGAAATTGCTGACGAACACTATGTGTAATATGTATCACTTTTATAGTCTTTTAAGGTAATACTGTGTATTAATCGTTTCATAATAGGGGCCTTTTTGTAAACTTTGCGGTGTATATCATATATTATGATAAATTATTTAAGGCGCTTGATGAAGGTGTCAAACAGCTACCGAAACGTTGCGCAGTATTAAAAAATCAAGAAATATTGACTTGTATTATTGACTATTCCAATACAATATACTTAACAAGTGATTGATTTAGCGGTAATAAAATAATCATTTATGACTGTGCAAATAGACACATTTCTTAATTTTTACTTATGGAATGTAAAAATTTCAATTTCCTCTATTAAAAAAAGTAAAATCACTAATTTTGAATTATCAAAGAAGGAAATTCACCAATTTAATCTTTTAAAAAGTTTTAACACAAACGACTTTACAAAAAAACAGATAAAAATTAATTTAAACTCCTCACAATTCGCAAC
The DNA here is from genome assembly GCA_030522625.1 of Copidosoma aretas. Classification (NCBI taxonomy): domain Eukaryota; kingdom Metazoa; phylum Arthropoda; class Insecta; order Hymenoptera; family Encyrtidae; genus Copidosoma; species Copidosoma aretas. The sequence goes on from JAPYYV010003844.1 coordinate 9,459, forward strand.
TAGCTCTCACTATCTAATTTAATTATCGATAAAATGCGAGCAGAAGTTGTTAAGAGCAGAACTATTTATTAAAAAAATTTACATATGTCCAATATTTCGGCAATATACTATTACCATCCTCAGGGACATCTTACTGTAAAAAAATATAATTACAAGAAAATTTTATGTACAAAAAGTAAAAGTAACAATTGTGAAATAAGAAACAAAGTAGTGTCTTAAAATAAATGAAAGTATAAGTATGGTTGTACCGCAATGGCAGTGAAATAATGTCTTTTTTATTTAATTGTATCACATGGCTACTTATGTTGGGGTGACAAAGATGTTATGTATAGGGTGTGTGGGGGTTAGATAATAGGGAGGTGGGTGGGGGGAGGGCTAGAAAGAAGCAGGCGGAACTTACTAAAATATAATAAAGTCCAAAATCACGTAAAGATTAACTATTATCGACGTAATTTGAGGTTAAGATGAGAGGCAGTAAAGAGAAAGCCAGGAAGAGCAGGGGGCTACGACTTATCTTCGACCATATTACTATATAATATAGGAAGATAGTGGTTCGGGTAAAATTGTCTTGGATCCCTCCGTAACCCTCCACACACCCACCCCGCAATTTACAGAGTGATTCGTTGAATTTTTTACCTGTTTAAACAATCGTCATTTGTTCTAACCTCACCCTGACAGCCCCTTGCATCCTACCGCTTTGTTACATAACTAACCCACCTAAACTGCTTGTTTTCTCTGTGTTTTGCGCAAAAAATATTTTTTCTGGTTGAAGGCCCTCCCACGAGCCCTCTTCTGCTTGAACTTTTTTTTTTTTTAATTCTTATACATGTCCGTCACCATCCGTAGTAACCACAGACTTCAAGCATTACCATCCCTGCAGCCCTCAACATAACCATCTCCCAGTCCCCCACACAACTAACTTACGTATGAGAACCAGCCCCAACAAAATACCAACATGATACCGCCTAAGCACATTCCTTTTTTCTTCTGATAAAGCTCGATTTACCAGAGAATTTTAACGTGTTAATATTGTATCAGGCTTTTATTTAGTTTTTTGCACTATTTTCTGCAGTTAAAAGCTTTTCATTTATCATTGTCAAGGTTGCATAAGTATCTTTTTAATAATACCGATCTCCCGACACAAGTTATAGGGTTTTTAATCATGACTTCATGAGCATATTCTATGTGTAGTTTTAGACCTATAACACTAAGTTCATTAATTTATTTCTCTTCTTGCTTATATTATCTAAAAATTTAGTCTCTCAATTGTAAGATGGTCTTGTAATGTAAAGAAGAAACATGATTAAAAATATCATTTTTTATAATGATTATATGATAAATGGTAAACAAAAAAAATTACGAAAATTGATAGTTTTGCAATGACCATTTTTCGAATCTTATTTCCGTGTCATTATTATTACTGCTAGTCCTAAATCTAATGTGAAATTCTGACACTATGGAAAACTTAATCCTCCAAATATTAGTTTCTAACTGAAACCTATTAAAAATTTCTTGTCTTGTTCGAAACGCTTTTTTAGTAGTGCAGGCCATACAGTATACCATTAATAAACACAGCACTGACATAGCGACGAAGTGGACGTCAGCGTCGGTAAGTAGTAAAACAACGCACAGTAGTAATCACCCAAACATGTACTACAAGATATTTTCCCCATCAGATCGCAGTATTAAAAAATAATTTATTGCAATAAATCAAAAATTAAAGTAAAGACTGATAATGAACTCAAGAAAAATTGTAGCTTGTTAATAATAAACTTAAAACATGTTTTCGTGTATTGCGACAAATTTAACCTGAATGCGAGACTATTTAGCGACGAAGTAGTGACTTCATAAAACGACCCTAACACATAGTAAGGACTATTTAACAAAATCAATATAAACTAAAGCTTGTTTTTGCGACAAACTAAAAAAAAAAATTAGATAATTTTACGACAAAATTTTGAACATTTTAAAATATCTAAAACATTAGGTACAGGTTTGTAAGAATTTCAGTTATAATTCATTAAATCAATCGAATTGGTAATGTATTTATGTGTTTTATTGATGTTGTACCAAGATATAGAGTATTACGAACGTGTTCAAAATAATAAAAAGTGGAACTAATAAAAAAAAAGGAAAAACAAGAATAGATCAAAAAAAAAAAATCTGTAAGGGATACACTTGCACACACACATACGTTCAAAATAATTATGTTCGTGAAATTCGCGTGAAGTATCGGTGTTTTATATATTTAAAAACTGTAAGAGAGCTTAACAATTAATAAGAGATGCAAACCTTAATGCTCAAAAATAATATAAGGCAATTTGTTAAAACAAAAAAAAAATTCAATAAATGGAGGATAGAAAAATATAAAAAATCCGGTAAATCTATCAGTTTCATTTTTTGTGAGGAAATAATTATTTTAGTTATGTAAGGCAATGTTGCTTAAATAATTTTTTTTAACATGTGGATTCATTTCAGAAGTAATAAGGTGCTTAGTAATAGAGAAATCATTAAGTACGCGATAAGCAATTTAAATAATAGAATTTCAAAAAAATATTCAGTGATAAAAAATGCATGTGTAAGATAGTCTGTAAGCACGTCATAATAATAGTAAACTTGAAGCTTAGATGTGTTTTTTCCTGCTATCTAAATATATTATAGTTCTGTTGTTATATTATTGAAATTGTATAGATCGAAATCTTATGATTCATCAGAAAAGCATGTTTATTAAATATATTGGGATATATTTTAATTTTATCAATCTTCTTCGTTCAAATAGCACTGCTTATAATTTATTAGTGACTTCTTGCGATTTATGATATTCACTATGAAAATTCATGAAAAAAAAAGTAATTTACAAAAGTTGGCTTTAAAACATCAAGTTTGAAAAAAAGATTTCACATGACTTACCAAATGCTTATTATTTTCAAAATCGGTAACTTCATCTATCAGTAGTAAACAGGTGAAAAAATCATTGAAAAAATACATTTGCACCAAATCAAGGAAGATACTCATTTGAAATTTTTTTTTTAAATAAAGAATATGCACTTATGCAATGTTACACAAATTTCTAAAATGATTTGTTCCCTACTTAAAAAAAAAAACCTATGTTATATTTTGATATTAAATAAATGTAAAATATTCAACAAGGGGTACACTAATATTATGAATTAAGAAAGGCAAGATTTTTTTAGAATCGTGTCCTTTAAACCTGAGCCATTGCAGTATAACTTATAGTTCCATATTTTACTTTTCCATCTTTTAAGATTTAAGAATAGCAGTACAACATTTATTAATCTTCTATCGATTAAGATTTAAAACAACATATTTTTTAAGAACTTTTTTCTAAAATCTAGTGGCTTACCGAAAGTCATCATCGAGGCGAGGATAGCTAGCATGCAGAACTATATACATATACACCTTACTTTATTATGTAGTGATATTGGTGGGTTTGGCCACAAGACCTTCCTACGACCCCCGTACCCGCTCCCCACATGACCCCTAACCCTACACAATTAAAAGAAAAATTCGTATAACATCTTTTTCCGTGATACTTATTGTGACTGATTTTCACTCCCCCCCCCCTTACAAACCTTCCACAAATCCAACCATTTCCTTACAATTTTTAATCCCCCTCACACAACCCTCTACAAAATAAGGAAAAATTCTTATAATTTGTCTAATATTTAAGCTGGGTCAAAATTTTTACACTCCACCCAACTGGAACCTCCCACAATTACGGAAAAAAAAAAACCCTTTAACTCATTCACAACCCCCCGTAGAGGTAGGATAAGTTCGCAAGATTTTTCTGTTATTATTTCCAACGGCCGTGCCCCCCCCCCCCCCCTCCTTTTAACACGCCCTACACAACTTTTTAGTCCTCCCGTATGTACGTATACTATATTGGTCTACCTCGTAATACCCCGATAGCCTTTCTTATTGCTTTTGATTTACGGGACTAGTTGGAAGCGATTACTTCATTTGCAATTTTAATCTATAAGATATAAAAATATGATAACAAAGCATAAGATTATACTACTGACTTATACAAAGGTTTCAAAATAAACTTTTTTTAAACTTTCTTCTTATGCATTGCATAATCTATCCTCCGACATGACCTAAGAAATCGTTAGAAATTATTCTTTTAATATTGCTTCAAATCATTTCAGGAAAAAAATTCGTATAAAGTAAAAAATAACAAACTTGCAGAAAATTTCATAGCATGTTACTGGCTCAAGACGGTTATTCAATTAAAATAATAAAAATGTTCATTTTAAAAATTTATCATAAATGTAGCTTTTTTCAAATAACTTTTTTCGTTTACATGAGCGTATGGTTCTATACCTTTTATTAATTTTTAAATTGACTTGTAGTTCCGTTCAGTTTACTTTTGGCACTCAACATAGATTTTTATTGTCAATATTTATTAGAAGGTTTTTTAAATATTTACGTTAAATTCAATATTACACAGCCCCAAAAAAAATGTTTTCTGTGCCAGCTGACTTCTCTACTATACATGTATATTTTGAAGGCTGCTAAACATGATTACTGTGTCTGTATTACTATATTAGGTGAAGATTAATGTCATATTCAAGGTCAGTGTCATTTTAAAGTCAAGTTTGGTGGAGGGGCTAAAGCGGATGCTATAAGTATATATTTTTATATTTCTTGCTTATTACAAATCTGAAGTTCATTAAACCTTAGAAGATCAAGCTCAAGGTTCTTTAAAAAATAGATTTAAAAAATAGTTCTAATGCAGAGACCATGACTACGTATACGTACGTATTTGTTGCCTATTTCTGGTTACAACTCTGAAGCTAATTTAACCTTAAAAATAGGTCATGATTTCTGTAACTATCTCAGGGCACGAACCCAGACCTCCTTCCATCCAGGAAGGTGCTTTAACCAATTCAGCCACTGAAGCCTCGGCAAGGGCTCTCTCTCTCACTGCCCCAGCCAGAGCAGAACTTTTTTTCATTGTTCTGTTGATTTTAATGGACAATTTTTAACGGAAATTGTTGTTTTCGCAACAAAAACGCGCTACATAGATCGATGAAATATCGAATAATAAGCGCAATTTGATGATATAGTCTATTATAATAATTCGACTTAATTGATAAAATCTTTCTTTCTGTTTCTTACTGTTATCACTAAGGTTTTCAGAAAATAGTCAACGTCAGAGACCATGTAATATAACTCTAGATTCATAAAGCAATCTTAATTTTAAAAATTCTTGACCATTAAAGTAACATTTTCTTTATAATTTTAACTTTGATGATTTCTATAAAATCATTCACAACTATCTTAAAGCTTAATGAAGCTGCATTTTCTTTTCGATTCATGTCCATGATAAAATTCTCATCTCTCATCAATTTTATAATCTAAGGACCATCATTCCTTGGCTTTGCAGAAAAAAGATTAGGAAATCTCTTCTTCAGATATAGAAAGCAGATTCATTCTTAATATACTGCTTTTACCCATCGCTTTATCAATTCTAATTTACCGTAGGAAGGTTGATAAAGAACTTCTGAAAGTTCTGATAGTGGTTATTATTGCCAGGCTCAAATGAGATTCTTGATGGTCATTTCTTTACTAAATCATTCTTTTCACGAATTCTACTATCCCACTTGCATGAGCACCGAGAGTTTTTTGTAAAATCAGATTACCGCTCTCATAAGATAGTAATTTTTATTAGGTCTTTACAAATATTTCATTCATGATCTTTATAATTTTTTTATCAAGGACAATTTTGAGATCTTCGTATTATTTTTTTATCACGGTTGAGTGAGCGATAGGAATTGATGTATATAAGTTGGATAAAGTAGTACATCTTTTCAGCTTGTCTTTGAGAAATCAAAAAAGAGTCTCCATCTATTAGACTGAAAGCACTCGGGTTTAATTTTAATGATCAATTCAATGACATTATGGCAGTTATATGTTTCGATACTCTTTTTCCCTATCACAGTCGTCACTGGCTTTGATTTTTGTAGCATCACATGTATTTTTCATTAATTATGACCGTAAGATATTCTGCTCCTTCCTTTGAATGACCAAAATCCCGTACAAAATCATTGAATTTATCTAAAGTTATTTTATTTACTTTCTTTGGTTAATTATACGAAATATATTCCTGTTCACTAGATGCATATTCTCTTTCAGATTATTCGTAAGTTTCTCCCTCACAATTTTGTTCTAGAGATGTATTGATGCTAATTGGATCTGATTCAGGTGAATAATTTAGATCCCGACATAAAGATTTCTGTCTGATACTTGAAATGGTATAAACAGGTTTATTAAGACTGCAATCATTTGCAAATTTATAAGATGCTTTGTTTTTACTATTTATGCCAACCAGACTCGTTAAGCGGAGCACATCGGTACGCACACCCTTCCCTTGAAGGTCGACTTATCTCAAACTATTAATAAAAGAGGGTGGCTTGCGAGACGAGCGAGAAAGGTTCAGTTAGTGTGTAGGAATTGAAGCAGTTAGTCGAAGTACAGTTAGTAAGTAGATGTCGCAGAAGCAGGTCGATGAAAGTTAGTCGTGGAACAGAGTGAAATTAGTTGTATGATGTTTAAAGTATTTGTAATAGTAAATAGGTAAGTATGCGATAAAGTTGCAGTATTTTTGCATTACTCTGGTCTACACATAAATATACATACCTATGTGAACAAGTGTCTTGGTTACTTACTATTCGCACGACACAGCTCGCTAAGCAGTCATATATCATAGTTTCATAAGCTCTACATTAATATATATACAAATTATTTTATTTATTTAGAAATCACACTTACAGTCACTTTTGTACTTACTGCAAGATTTTTATCTTACACTAGAGTGTAATTTTCTGTTTCATAAATAATTGGAGTGAAAATGTCGTAATCATATGCAACGTGTGTTAATTATATTATCTTAATATCTTTGATATCTTACCTCGTGTATATGATCATCATACTCCTCACTGCTTTGGACATCCGGCCCCTGCTTTCTTCCATATCATTCACTTGTTCCCATACATTTTGATCCTCTAAAGCTGAATGGTCGAGCTGTTAGACTGTGGGAGCAAGCACAAGATTCCCATGGCCATATTTTATTTAGAGCGCTTCTAGAGGATTCTGCTGCCATCGTGGCATCATCGTTGCTCGACGCAGCCAAATACGGTAGGCATGTCTTACAAGTATGGTATCTCTCTGGCTCCTTTTCTATTTAGCTGCCAAGGCTATTACAAGCAGTGCACAGCAAAGCTCTCCTTGCTTTTGCTTTCGAGCACGCATTTGTCGTAATAGGTTCTGCATACAAAACACATACTCGTTAGGCATTACGATCGCTTTCAAGTACGCAGGACATTTTTATCGCAGAGTGTTCGTCGTCTCTCTCCAATTTTTTCATAAGGCTATGCTGACATTGTATAGTTAAAGAGCACGCGGTAGTCGATAAAAGTTAGCAGTTACACTATCTGCTTGCTCTCTCTCTCTCTCCCTCTCTCTATATCCATTTTGCACTTGCTTTAAAGCACGTTTAATTGATGAGGTAAAAAGTAGCAGCTATATCACCTGCTCTTTCCTTCTCTCTTGATCCATTGCGCCACTGCTGACGTTTTTAGAATAGTGACTATTGCATTTGCTTCGTCTAATAGTTGTATATTAAAGTATCATTCACTCCACATATTAGTATATAGTTGGATTAGAAGCATAAATTAGCTGCCTTGCACTAAAGATGTTTGGATCTCTAGTGAACCGTATACATAGATCCTATCTAATCAAGGTGTTTCCACCAGCGATGCCAAAAGCCATAGAATTTTGATTCTCTTTCCAGGCGTCGGAAGCGCTGGTGTCGGTTCAGAAAAGCGGTGTAATTTTGAATATGCCGAGTCTGCGCTGTAACAAAGTTGCGTTATTGTAGGGAGGGCTTTATTGCCAAATTCCAATTGAGCAAGTATTAACGTAATTGTGCAAAAACCCAATAAATTCATTGTTTGTTTCTTTAGACGATATACTTAGTTATTGAAGTGCGGATGCTAATCCATGGATTCGATCAGAGATAACCAAAAAAGCGTCTACGTATAAATAATGCATACGTACATTATACATAATTTAAAATTGTATGAATACTATTCAATAGAT
>JAPYYV010003845.1:0-26136 GCA_030522625.1 Copidosoma aretas
ATTTTTTTTTTTTACGCTCTAAGAGCTCGCTAAGAGGCGGCCAAACGAAGTGCGCGCGACGAGGGCAGCGAAGGGGAAAGGGATCGGAGATTAAATGTCCGTCTGGGTCACTGCAGCGCGAGCTGCGGCGAGCGGAGAACTTCGTTCCGAGAAAAAGCTCAGCGCGGAGGGGGGGGGGGGGGGAAGTTCCCGAGACGTCGGGCGTCATTTGGTTGACGTGCGTATCTTATTTTCGTATGATATTAGTTTTCATTTGACGGATATGTGACGGATATTTGATAATTTTTCTTGAAGTAAGTTTATACGTCGCTTTAGTAGTTGTCTAGAGATTTTAGACGCGCCTCACGCGATCCAACTTGACTCTATTTTTCTTACAAAATTTTACAAATACTGTGAATATTTTTATAATTTGTATTCGATTCGCATAACAACCAAAGTAAACGTCATTTATAGATTCATAGCTTTTATTTGAAACTTTTTTTAAAATGATATTTAATTTGATCGCAGTGGGATTAGGTGATCATGATGATGATTAATTCAATTAACCTCATAATGTAACAATTTTATTTAACATAAAAAAAAGGTCGTGCCTTGAAACTTTTTTTTTAAAAACGTCGAAATTAAAAATTTTATATTATCTTACCAAACTTATTCCATTGCAATCATTGCTTCAATTTTGTGCAATAAAAATAAAGAAATTCCCACATCACTTGATGAAAAACGGCCTCAGTGGCGCGCAACGATCAATCGTTTTTCCAACCAAGATAAGCACGGAAAAAAGAGAAAAATATGAGCAATCCAAGCATCATCGTCGCAAGTCTCGCGCGCGTCTCCCAAAGTGTGCACGCCCGGGCGAAAAAAAACAGACGAAGACAAGCGGGGCAGGGAAGGGGATCCCGCGGCCGTGCCAAAATCCCTCTCGTGTAGCGACAGCGGAGGAGAAAGGCGCGCAATCAACACTACCCCTTTAGCCGGACCAGTTTGGTACACCCCGCGGGCTGGTTACACGCCGGAGCGTGATACACAAGGCCCGGCCCCTTCCCCGGCGCTCCTCTCCTTATTATCCTCGCTCGACCTGCTGCTGCACCGCGCGCTTCACGGGGAGGAGAAAGGCCGACGATGCGGTCGAAAACACGAAGCCCGGCTCCAGCGAGCGGATGGGGAATTAATATTTATTCGGAGCCCGGCTCGCGGAGAGGCGCCTTATGCATAACGCGCGGACAATGTTGCGTGCATACTGTGGCGGCGCAGCGGCTCTTTTGGGATGTTTTGAAGTTTAGAGAGAGAGAGAGAGGGCTTCGGCCGGTGCACATCGTAACGGAAAAAGCGCGCGGGCCCGCTTGGAATTATCATCGGCGCGGCCGTCGCGTATATAGTGGAAACTTTGTTCCGATGGTCCTCTACCGTCCGTACGGGCTTTCTTCGTCTTCTTCTTTTCGTACATAGGCTGCATTGTGGGGAAGCGCGCGCTCTGCGCCCGATGTGACGGATGAGTTCGGGGAATCGGCGCGCGATTGTATGATTTTTAATGCCCGAGGAAAGGGTGTTTCGCGACGGAGCTGATGAATATTGTGATCGTGCAGGTTGCCGTGGGTGCTTTGAAATCATCAATTCGTGACAGATCGTGCTACAAATAAAAATACTTTAATTTACTGCAGTACACCAAATTTTATTTGCACCATACATAGCCTTTTTTTCTCCTATCGTGCTTTTTTGGGAAATATTGATAAAATACAATCTACACCTTACTATCAGTAGATACTTGGTTTGTCCGTTACTTCTGCCCTGGGCAAGTTCCGGGTAGCTCTGGCTTACTCATACTGATATTAATGGATGTACATTTTTCACTGCTCAGAGGGAAATCGCCCAACAAGTCTATTATGCATAATCGTAGTGAGAAAACTGTGCACCAATCGATTGGCAGTGATTTTTTTGTTTTATGTGTACGCAAATATACCATTTCATCTAAAACTTCACAGTTTTAATATATTGAAACATTTTTTTTGCTAATTATACATAAAATCGTTTTAGGATTAAATAAAATGAGCTTTGAAAAATTCAATTTTGGAGAAAAGCAACGGAGTGCATTGATTTTTTATCAAAAGTTTCAATTTTTAAGAAATCATCATGTCTTCCCCCAAATGAAACCTATCATCGGTATTCCATCATGTTTCTGCACTGCGAACTATTTCCGATTCACCTTTTCCGGAGCCGAGCGGAGCTTTTACAAAAGTAGAGCTTGAATTCTTACTTTTTCTACTCTGAAATCGTTGTATGCTTTTGTAAGGCGATATAGTATATCATACTTTTCCAAATTTATCTCAGTTCTCGGACAAACATATCACTTTCAAAACGGAAACAGCTGAACTCTGACTTTCTCCCCAAAACACCGTTAGCCCCCCTCGAAACCGAAGCCATTCATTTCAAACCTCTCGAGCTTCCAAAAACTCCCGCCCAAAAAGCACCGGCCACTCGAAATTTTCGAAACCCTTCAACCTGGAAACTCTCCCATCTGCGGTGCGTGCCGAGAAACGAAATCCAACCTCGTTCCACCGAAAAAAAGGAACCCCGTAACGCATCATCCCACCCACATCGGGCTCCACGCGCCCCGCACTGCACGCGTCTCCGGTTCCCGCCGCGAGCGAGCGCCGTCCGAAACACAACTCCGCACTTCTCCCCCCCCCCCCCTTCCCCCGGGCTTGTTCCCGGAAAACTACCTCCCGCGCCCCGTAACGCAAGAAGAAAGCCGCCCCGAACTTCTTCAACGCGCGTCTTCCGAAGATAAGACGAAGTGCGCGCCAGCTTCGGGGGCGTGTTTTATTGTACCTCCGCGCGCGTCCGAGCCGGTGAATCTTCGGGGCGCGATGATTATCTCCGGGGCTTTTTGTGCGCCGCCGGTGGAGCCCATTGTCCCGTAACGAAGTTTACTGCCCCATATGTATGGGAGGGTGCTTCCTTTCGTTCTTCCGTGCACACGTGACTCCGGCGCGGGTGACAAAGGAGAGCCCGGGGGGATATTTATTGCGGCGGGCGATGAGAAAAACTACTGATCGGGGCTTTTTGTCGGGGAGGAACTTCGAGTCTCGGGGCTGCTTTAGTTGATCGAGTGGTGGTGCGTGTACATTTTTTTTCAGGGGTTCCGAGTACACGCGTGTAAAGGTTAAGGTCCGGGTAATAAAGTAGGCTCTTTTTTTTGTGGAAGATCCGACCTTGGCGGGGGATGGTTGAGAAGGAGGAAGCTCCCGAGGTTTTCCCCGAGAATAAAGTATCTTAAATTTGGCGTCTTCATGCGTATTCTGAGAAAATGATTGTATTGTTGGTTACGAATGTTATTAAGTTGTACGAGGGAACAATGCTTGCGGTGCATTTTCGTCTTGCCGTGTATGTTATACAATTGGTAATTCGGTCTTGAATAGAGCTCTCGGTGTATTTGTATGCATATATATATATTACGTCATTGATGTGGTCATTTTTTTTTTCTACAAATATCGACAAAATTTTCAGTCAACTTTCAGATCGGATACACCACTTTATTTTATGGATGGAATTTTTGTTTGAAATACGCCTTACAAAACGAATTGGTAGATGCATGCTGAATGAGTGAACGGTGTCGAAGTGTATAACTTGTACTACTGATTCTTAGTAGGAGAGTCTTTACTCACTTTAAACTGTCTTATTTGTATGACTACTCTTCTATGAAGTGAATCACAGCATAGTCGAATAATATTTAAAAACCAATCAAACTGATCTATTATCAATCACTTAACCAGCCCTGACGAATCCAAAGTTTTGAGTTGGCATATGGATACAAACAAACCGTAAATCCAAAGGTTTTTAAGTTAAACGCCTAGGTGTTTGATTTTTGTAACAGATTTTGAGTTCTTCCATCCGATTATTTTTTAGACATATCATTTTTTATTTTTTAACGATTGAAAAGAAACAATTGTGATTTTTAAATTAAAGGTTTCAAGTGTTTAAAACACCAACTGCTTAATATTAAACACCTAAGTGTCATCAAAACAGAAGCGTTCGAAATTCTTTACAGAAATCCAAAACTACAGTGTTTAGTTTCCAAGCTCTGTGTTTCAAGGGCAAACAGTTGAATTATACAGCCTTTTCATGTCTCTTGTTTTCGGAAAAAACAATTCGATTAGGTGTAGAGCTAGTGGAAAAGTTGATGAACCAACGAATTCATCAAAAATCTCATCAACATTTGCTGTTATGCATTCAGTAAAAAACATTCAATTTCAATGTGATGCTTCAATCGTGTGCAACTTAAACACAAACCTACATTTACGGTTTTAGCAAGCTAAAACGGGACAAGCTCACCCATGTGGAAGCAAAAAAGGGACAATAATGTTCCGATGATTTTACAACTCAATTGAGTTTTAAGAGCTGAGTCGTCTCCTCCTTCGTATTCCCTGTAGGCAACGATAATACAACCCAACGCCCGAATGTTTTATCATCAACAGCCAACAGTGTCTACGTAACGCTCGCATCCCATCAGTTGAAAACTAACTGAAGAATGATTATGCAATCCGGCGCATTTTCACACGTATACAAGATACAGCTACGATGTATCGCGTTTCAAGTGTACCGTCTTTCATTGGGCTCTTGGAACTCGGGGTAAACGCCGAGGTATATCAGATCGGACTATGTATGCCTCATATATACGTAAAATAGCGGACACAGATAGGCGAGTTTTATATAGACACTCAGCGTTTCGACGACGCGTGATTTTCTCAATGGACTGACGACGGCCACTCCTCGTGTTCAATACGCGCGCGAGCCGTTACGCGTCTTCCTTTTTTCCCCCCTTCTCGGAGAAAGACACCGCGTCTCCCCCGAGATGCGCGGCTCCCGCGGGTGTACCTATACCGTTCGCATCGCGGATCGCTACTTGCGAAAACGGGCACGCGCGAATCGTCCGCTGTACACTTACTCCGGGAATACATTATATACTCGAGAGCCGATTTTCGGCGCAGAGTGTACGTATGGTGCTATAATATGCAAAATAGCTCGGGTGCGCGTGCGCGTGTGTACAAATGATGAATTTCAACGGAGCTCGGATGGCTCGGATGGTGCAGGGTATTCCTTTTTTGGGAGGGTTACATATATTATATGTGTCGCGCTTTTTTTTCTTTTTTTTTTCCCCCCATCGAGTGTGTATACGAGTGCAAATATGCTGGACGTGCGCGGGGCTCCGATCGTTCAAATATGTACATTTTCGATGGGCACGCGAGCAAAATACCCAAACACGCGAGTGCTCTCGTTAAGTTGACAACCAGCGGTAATGGCCCTGTGTGCATGTAACATACACCGGTTCGCGGGTGATGACCCGCTTTTTTTCGTCCCCCCGGCTCGAGAGAGATGAGCTCGAAGAATTTTCGAGTCCATGCAGGGTTGCAGCCACGTGTGGTGTTGCATGCGCGAAAAGAAAGCGCGAAATAGACTCGAAATTCAGAAATTCCCGCGTTGTTACGTCCGAGGAATACGAAAAAACGTCCGTCGAGCATATTATAATGTGCTTGCAAGAGCTCGGTCGTTTTTAATTTCAAAACCTTGCGTATGTGTACGCAACAGAGATTTGGATTTTGAACTTGCGTCGGTATGGATTTGATTGCGGCAGGATTCGAGCGATGGAGAAAAAAAAAAAAATAATAATACTTAAAATATTGAAATTCTCGATCGATAGCTTTCATCAATGTTTACTACACCGCCTGACGAATGATTAAAATTTGGACGTAAAGATGGAAATTGAGACAACATCGTTTGAGGAACCAGAACAAAAATACATTGAAAAACAACCAACGTTTGTTCCAACGATGCTCCATCCTCGATCTCTTTCTTTTTTTTTTTTTCCACCCGCGCGGCCTCCCCGTCACTTGTTTTCACAGAAGCCCATGGGGAGGCAAGACGCCGCGCCTTATTATTCCATCAAAGCCGTCCCTTCCTGTTTTCCTTGGAGATCAAGCCATCCGCGCCGAAGCGAGCGCCCGCACGTATTGATTCTGCTTTTTTACGACCATCGCGAGGAAACTGTATAATACCGTACCGTGCACCGCGGCAAGGATCGAATTAGAAAAAAGGTCTCCCAAGAAGGTCGGGAAAACATTTGGGGCCGGGTGCGAACAAAAAACGAGGTTCGCCGGAATGAGCGTCTTTCCGAAGCTGGGAAAATAAAAATTACCGCGCGTCCGCCGACGCGGAGAGGTGCTTTTTTTTTTTTTTTTTTTTTTTTTTTTTTTTTTTTTTTTTTTTGTTTTTTTTGTTTTTTGCGTTTTCTTTTTATATTAACTTGTGGGGGTCTTTTTTTTTTTTTTTTTTTTTTTTTTTTTTTTTTTTTTTTTTTTTCACGAACATTGCCGAATCTCTACCCACGCTCGCGACTTTTCGCGCAAACTGTTCCCCCCCCCGGCGTTCGAAGGGACTCGAGTTTCACCGATCGCGCTTGTATGAATCACCGCAACGACATTAAGATCGAGGTAACAAAAATCCCAAGATCACACGGATAACGATTTTCAAACATCTCGGGGAGGGGCATTGAAAACAATTCGTACGGCCAATTAACGCCCGCGCCCGTTTCTCGCTCTTTCATCTCTGCGCGTCAAACCGACGACGCACGCACACATGCACCATGCACAACACCAACACACGGAGGAGATACAGAGAGAAACACCCGAGTGCGTTTTTCGGGGAAAAGCGCGTGGGCGTCTCACCGAAAAGCAGCAATAGAGCCGTGTGTTTTAGGCCGAGCTTGCGGCAAGCCTGCCTACCGCCGAACAGGGCGGGGCTAATGACCAATCGCTCCCGGGTGGACTCGAATTTCGAAGAGCCAGTCGGCGGGTAGTCTTGGAGATGCGGTTGCAGCGATCGGGCACCGCTGCAGTTTGGCTTGCATTGTTTTCCCCTCGAACGATCGAGTGACTTTGGTGCAGTGTGTGTACATACACATAAGTTGGCGAAAGCTCGGTAAAATTTCGTTGTTGCTGTATGTTCCAACACAACTTTCGCCTCGTCATCGCACACCTTTTTCCGGCACCATGCACCAGGTACATACACACGTACAGCGTAAAAGGCATGCACCCCGAGCTATTTGTTTTCGTGTGATAGGGTATAGTGATCGGTAGTCTGTGCAGCAGGTGTCCATCACATACCGATCCACACAGGGTAATTCATTTTCATTTCTCTTTTCATTCGAATTACTTTCCCTTTCCGAGTAGTAGAATCCGCAGTGAAATTCGAAATACGATTATGCCCGCGGTAATTGTACAGATTAACCAAATGAACGGGCAATCAATTAACGTATGGAAAAATCCGCTGACGGCAGTTACCGATAATTGTTCTTCAACAGATAGCCTTGCCGCGGTAATCGGCGGGACATCGGGAGGGATAAAGTACCGGCCAAAACCATGGAACGGGAGTTCCCGAGCCTGTCCAGCTGCTACTACAGCAACTGCACCACCGCAGCCACCCATCAGAGCCCGTCGCAGCAGTTCTTCTGGCTGGCGCTCCAGCAACGCATCAACCCGCGCTACCGCAGCTGGGACCAAGCGACGACGACTACGACGAACGACCATCACCACGAGCAGCAGCAGCAGCAGCAGCAGCAGCAGTACCCAATCACCGATCCCCATGGGCACCATCACTCGTCGTCGCGGCGCTGCAGCAGCAGCGGCGGCGAAAAACCCCCCTACTCCTACATCGCCCTGATAACGATGGCCATCGGCTCGTCGCCCCAGCTCCGGCTGACCCTCTCGGGGATCTACCGGTTCATAATCGACCGGTTCCCCTACTACCGCGACAATCGTCAGGCCTGGCAGAACAGCGTACGGCACAACCTCAGTCTGAACGAGTGCTTCGTCAAGGTGGCCCGCGACTCCTCGTCCCGCGGCAAGGGCAGCTTCTGGACCCTGGCCCCCTCGGCCGCGGGGATGTTCGAGGACGGGAACTACAGGCGCCGCAAGACCCGGAAGCACCGCCGTCAGCAGCAGCTACTGCAGCCGAGCCGGTGCAAGCATCAGGTATTACTTTTGACGATGGGCCGTTATTTTCGGGAAGCGTGTACATATGATGTATGTACTTGAGTCGTGGAACGATCCTAATTTTCAGGGAAACCGCGGCGGCGACTGCTCGCGGCCGGTGGACGGGACGGTCGGCGCGGCTGCTGCTGCTGCCGCGGACGCGAGTGCGGCGGGCTCGGAGGGCCGGGGGACCGCGAGCAACAGCAACTCCGCTCTGTTCACCATCGAGAACATACTGCGGACGAAGGCGTCGTCGTCGCTGAGCTGAATAAACGCGCGGTCCATCTGTGCATTTGCATACATCACACGTTGTTCGGGACCGCGGGGACACGACGCGTCAAAGAGGGAGAGACGACGCAGCCTCTGATGATGATGATGATGATGATGATGATGATGATACTGCTGCTGTTTGTTTTTCTTCCTCCTCCAAAGGCGCTCGTCCGCAGCTGAGCTCCCGCGCGCGTTTGAGGGACCGGTCTTCCCGGAAAATCGATGAATCGCGGTCTGGGGATCGGACTGTTTCTGTCTTTGCTGTTTATTTGTTTGCTCGTCGGTTTGTATGTACATCAGCGAAGATCGTGGCCAACTGTGTATTTTTTGCGTCCAACGTACGGTTCGTCGAGTTTTTTGGTTTTTTTTTTTTTTTTTTTTTTTTTTTTTTTTTTTTTTTTTTTTTTTTTTTTTTTTTTTTTTTTTTTTTTTTTTTTTTTTTTTCTTTTTTTTTTTGCCGAGGCACGACGCGAGCTTCGTTGGGTGAGAAAAGCGTATAAAACTGTCACGAGAAAAGCTGTTTGAAGAAAAAAGAAATGTAAAAACAAAATTGAGTAATCAAGTTGATTCATCATTTTTTTCCCCTTTTTCACCAAATTTTACAATTTCAGGAAATTTGCCGCGTATATTGAGCCTGTCTTGCGGGCGCAAGAAATAATTTATGTTTTCAACATTTGGACCTTCACCTTTTTGCGGCGCTCCCCAAGTAGGTAACATTGTTCCTGACATCATACACCACTAGCCATCACTTTAGGCGTGACAAATCGTACCTACAGCGTCGTTCAAGTACATGCACCTTTGAAAATATCTGGAAAAACTGACCATTGAACCTCGACCCCGTTAATTTGTTTATTTTGGCCTGAAATTTCGCGCCTTAATTAACTCACACAGTAGCATAATGACAGAGGCGCGACAGCATCTCAAGCGACTCAAGCTCGTTAATTGGTTGTTTTCTTTGGATCACCGCTGTTTTTTTTTCGGTGTCTCTCTCGCTGGCTCTGTCTATCTTGGCGACATCAACGGAATAAAAATACCCTAGATTCGTTCATAAAAACCGAGTGAGCTTTTTTCATACCGAATCGTTCAAATTTAAATAACTATATTTAATTTCACAATTCTTTCCCGATGAAACATCAAACAGTATTATTGTTACCTACCTCGACTTAAAGTAGTACTTTATAGTGATCTTATACTGATCAGTATAAGATCACTAGTACTTTAGTCCCTCTGCACAAGAGTGAAAGTGCTATTTTGAGTCAAGGCAGGCCAAAAAATAGTACATATTGTGCACCACGGGCGAAAGTAAACAATGCTTAGATCTGAGATATTCTTTACTTTCTTTTCCGCCCTCGGTGCATAGTGTGCTATATTTTTTTTATTTTTTTTTATTTTTTTTTTTTTAAACAGTGAATTTGAATAAATACTTTGAGCGTCTGAATAACTTTAATTTCTTCATTAAAAATTTAAATAAGGGATTTAAGAGTACGGCTCCAGCTTTGTTAAATACTATGTATACACATACGCGTCTGCTATAGCTAAGCTCTGCATGCTAAGCTGATTATATGTTAACGCTCGTATTTTCAGGGCTTTCAAACTATTTTGTTCATTAAAATTTTATTACATGGTTAAAATGTAATTATTTTTATTAAAATTTATTGTACGGTCGACCATGCTTAATACAAAGATAAATAATCTGAAATAAATTTTTCCAAGCAATCACATAATCTTTGTGAAAAATCACACCATTAGAAATATTGTGGCTATCGTAAGATACGATTTACTTCATTATTTGAAACTTGATGTTTCGATTTACTTTCATTGTATGTAATTTCCGAAAACCAAAAAACAATTACGTGGCAAAAACCTTGCAATTAATAAATAGTTGAAAGACAAAAACGAAAACTTAAGATTAGAATAAAAAACAAAAGACAGAAAATTTTCAAGTACAAAATAATAGGATTTTATTGATATTACATAAAATATTAAAATTATAATATATTACAATTTGTGCGTTTTACCAATTATATCAGACTCTGTTTGAAATTTACAGAACATCACGCTGTTGGATTTTGTTCCATTAGTTTCAAATCAGCTGTCATCATATCAAATACAAGGTCCTGAAATCAAATATAATTTCAAATGAAAAATGTAACAATATGTTGATTGTAAAAATTCTTAAAGATCTCATTAATTCATACTTTGAATGTTACACTTGGTTTCCAACCAAGTTTTTCTTTAGCCTTTGTTGCGTCTCCCTGCAGAAAATCCTAAAAACACGAGAAAAAATTCTATTTTGACCCGAATGTTAACATAATTAAAATCATATGTAATATTCGACCAGCAATTAACTTACAACTTCAGTTGGACGGAAATATTTCTCATTGACTTTAACAAGTATTCGACCGCTGTTAGCGTCTTTTCCGACTTCGTTTAAATCTTTGCCTTCCCACTTGATTTGTACGCCTACAAACTGAAAGGCAACTTCAACAAACTCTTTGACACTGTGCGTTTCGCCCGTTGCTACGACATAATCGTCGGGTTTTTCTTGTTGGAGCATCAACCACATTGCCTTTAATTTGATAGAATCTGATAATTTAATCCTATAATTGTTGAATATCAATAAAATTTTCGTAAATATAATGTTTTTACTTCAACGTAGTCCTTAGCATGACCCCAATCTCTTTTAGCATCCAAGTTCCCCAGTTCTATTACATCTTGCAGTCCTAAATGTATTTTAGCGATAGTTCTCGTAATTTTTCGCGTTACGAAATTTTCACCACGACGTGGACTCTCGTGATTAAAAAGAATACCATTACAGGCATACATAGCATATGCTTCTCTGTAATTTACGGTTATCCAAAAACTATACATTTTGGCACATGCTAAGAAAAAAAAAAGAAAAAAGCCAATGTAATAAAAGAACAGCACTATGTGAGCGTCAGTAATCATAACAAGTCTATTACCGTAAGGGGAACGAGGATAGAAGGGAGTCTTCTCGGTCTGAGGTATCTCCAAAACTTTACCATAGAGCTCAGATGTGGAAGCTTGGTAAAATTTGACTTTCTTTTCAAGATCACACGTCCGTATAGCATCCAGTAATCTCACTGTGCCAACAGCATCCACCTCAGCTGTATATTCACTCAATTGAAAACTCACCTAAGATTTGAGTAAAAAATAAAAGCATGAATTCACAAGGCAATAATATTATTGAAATAGGCATATTAGTTTACCTTGACGTGGCTCTGTGCAGCCAGATTATATATTTCCGTTGGCTGAACTTGTTTTATCACTTTGACTAAGCTGCTGGAATCAGTCATATCTCCATAATGCAATTGCATTTTTCCTTGTTTGTGAGAGTTGGGATCCTTGTAGAGATGCTGAATTCTTGTTGTGTTGAAGGAACTTGACCTTCTGATAATACCATGGACTTCATATCCCTTTTGAATAAGCAGTTCAGCCAAATATGAACCATCCTGAACAAAAGTACCAAGAATTAATGTGATGTGGCCAATGCAATAAAGCATGCTCAAAACTTTTATTCCACAAATGTAAGCAAATACAAAACATTTTCCTCACTTAAATATTTATAAAAAACAAAGGCGTTAACTTCTTTGAGATTAATTTGACAAATAAAAGTGGAAAGTTAGAGGTAAAAAATAAACAACAATAAGTTTACTTACCTGGCCCGTAATGCCCGTAATGAGAGCGACGTTTCTTGGTTTTTCCATCGTCATGTTTTAATTCGATTGTAAAAATTACTTTTTAAAATATATCTTCATGCACTCAAACAAAACTGAGCAGGGCAGGGCAGGAAAGGGGCAACAACAACAATGACAATACACTGAATCTCAACAAGAAAAAAACATGCGTGTTAATGATGTAGATAAAGCGGAAAGTGTGTATATGTGGAGTCACGAGAGTTGACGCGGCAGAAACAGAGCCACATAACTGTTCTTATCAGCATTAGTCACAAATAGATAACTAGTAAACAATTTACTTCTTATAGTAGTCAAGTTGAATGATAGCGGCAACAATAACTATACCTATGCGACCGACGCGCCACGGCCGCCACGTTGTGGCTGTTTTCCGCAATCCGCAATCGTCGCCTGGTGGTAAGGTAGAACCCAACCCTACTTTGGTTACTGCATAGTGCATGGCGACATTGGCGACAACGTCAACCGGTCAACGTCGTCAACGTCAACGTGGCGACAGTGACAAGACTGACAGGCGACTACGACGGTCATTGCCGCACAACTGTCAGATAGTGTGCACGCGTCAGTTTTTGCGGTATAAATAAAAAAAGATTCTGCTATAATATATATCTGTATAATATTTACACAAGATAACAACTAAGTATCTAACTATTTTCGAGACAAGTACACCTGAATTCCACGACACCCGGAGCGAGCATTAAAGATTGGGAATTGGCAAAACTTGACACTGCTGGTTGTCGAGGTGGCCATCAAGATTAAAAAAAAAAAAAATTTTTGCATATGATATGTGTGATGGGAACAAATCTTACATTGGTTTTCCCTTCCACAAAATTGTGTTTAATTGCTGGATCTAGGCTGATCTAGGTGAACATTTTGTTGGTGATATTGTGATGCAAAGACTTTCACCTGTACGTAAATATTAACACCTCCACAATCCACACCCGTAGATTTTTGTATAAAATTAACTTGTTTGTTTCGTACAATTTTTGTTTTTAATTCATCAATGAATAAAAGTTTAATGACAAGATTATTCAAGCAGTAAAATTTTCTTCGTACTTTTTTTCAGTCTGTCTGGTACTTATTGAAACAATAAGTTCGTGCATAGGAACTGCAAAGTGAAAAATCTGTTCTGAAATTTCTCAGCTGCATAGATGATTCTGGAAAGGATATTTAATTTGACAAACAGACAGTGCTTGCATAGGAGAATTCATAATTATGCAACAATTTGCGAAACGAATCATGTGAAAAATGTCGGCAAACAGATCAAGATACAGGTTAGCAATTGCTGAAATATAATAAATAATGAGTAAATCCGCTTGCTCAGTGCAATGATTTTCAGGTATTTGATTTGAAAAATAATTTTTTCAGGGATGGGTGAAGGCACTAAGAAAAATGAAAGACAACATCTTCCTCGACGTTGTTGATGGCACGACCTATCAACCTCTTCAGGTTGTTCTTAAAAAAAGTCAGAAGCCCGAAAACCTGGGCTATGGCTGCAGCATCGCTGCACAGGGCGAAATATCTCAAGCGCCTAACGGAAGAGCGGAGTTACAGGTAGAAAAGCTCACTGTTGTAGGTGGCTGCGAACTCGAAGGCTACCCTTTCCTGCCGAGAAAACTATATTCCACAGACTATATTCGTCAGTACTTACACATGAGGCCTAGAACAAGAACATTTTCCAGTGTACTACGTCTCAGGGATTTAGCGGATAGCACAATTAGAGATCACTTTAGGGATCGTGGCTTTATAAATATACACACTCCAATTTTAACTTCAAATGACTGCGAAGGGGCTGGAGAAAATTTTTATGTACAGCCTTATTCTAACGAGATCTTGGAGCAGATGAAGAAAGACGGAATAGAAGATAAAAGAGAAATATATTTCAACACTAAAGCATTTTTAACGGTGTCAGGACAGTTGCAGCTTGAGGCTTGTGCTAGATCGTTATCTAGAGTATACAACTTTTGTCCGGCATTCAGAGCAGAGAACGCGAAATCTAGATTGCACCTTTCAGAGTTTTACATGATCGAAACGGAAATCGCATTCATGTCATCTTTGAAAGAACTTGCAGCAGAAGCAGAACTTCTAGTCAAATCCGTAACCGCAAATCTTTTCGAGAAAGGATCTTCAGATCTTGAAGCAATTGAAGCGCCTGAGCCGTCTTGGCTGAGAAAAGATTTTGGCTACATCACTTATCAGGAAGCAGTAAGTATTTTAGAAAAAAATTCTGACAAGTTGAAGATTCCAATAAAAGATAATGGCTTAGCAAAAGAGCACGAACTGTTTTTAGTTCAGCACTTTGGTAATGTTCCAGTTTTCGTTGTAGAATGGCCAACAAGTTATAAACCATTTTACATGAAACAATGTGAGGATGATTATAAAAAGGTATGATATTTAAATCCATCGTTATTTTTTTTGTAGTCACATGTATAGTCATATGTTGCTAATTTGAACGTATTTAATTTCAATTGAAAGGTAAAAGCTCTAGATCTTTTGGTACCGACAGTTGGAGAACTGATTGGTGGTAGCGTGAGAGAAGATGATTATGAAAAGTTAAAACTTAGATTACCAGCTAATTCAAATTTGGACTGGTATCTGGATCTAAGAAAATACGGAAATGTCCCAACGGCTGGTTTTGGATTAGGATTTGAACGATATCTACAAATGGTTACAGGAATATCCAACATCAAAGACGTTATGCCTTTTCCAAGATGGCCACATAATTGCAGTTTGTAAATATGAAATTGTACATATTTTTAAACGTCGATAAAATAAAGTATAAAAACGATAAAACCTTAATAAAATGAAAATTTTTCTAACTTCTTGGGACAGGATTGATACAGGTAAATAAAAGAAATAACACGGCTCTTTTATACTTCCATTCATACCTTTATTGGGTGCCATTAGATGATTCTCCAAATATGTTAATTAGCTGTGAGTGATTTCTACTGCTAGAGTTTGAGTGAGAAAAAAGAAAGAAAAAAAGAATAAAAAGGAAAGAAATTTTTATAATTGAAATTTAAATTAAAAAAAGAAAAAATAATTATGAATATCCTCTGCTTAAGTATATTTTGAACTGCGACGTAAGAGTAAAAATCAGCTAAATAATTTTTTTTACCTTGAAATAATGAAAAACGAATTGGGATTCAGGAATTAACGAAAAAAATCATTTTTCATTATGTAAAAAAATAAAGTTCGTGATAATTCTTGTTATACAATAATAACATTAAATCGCAGTTACAAACATTAAGTAATATGTACAAAACATCACAGTACTTGGAAATTATTTACAAGTAGTTTCGACCAAACATTCAATGTCGCACTGTTTAATTTGTTTTTCCATGACTTCACAAAATCAAAAAAAATTCCGTGCATACATGTAGAAACTCTGAAATGTAAAAAATGCACTTCCTCTTATTATTCACGTCAACACACGTGCGATCCGCATCGACACACAACAACTATTTACAATATTTAGCACTTCTATCTATTTACATAATCGAACATAACGCTGAAAGTTCTTCTCCCTTAAAAACTGGAGGTAAAACAGATAAGTTTCTATCAACGAGTGAAGGTTTTATAGATGCCGGTTTCAGAGGCTCCTCCTTCTCCGGTTTATCTTCTACACTCTCTTTCTCTTCTTTTGTTTCTTTGGGTTCCTTTGGAGAATTAAGGGGCTTTATTATGTTTATTTTTATTAGCGACTGGGCGGCTGGAAGTATAGACTCTGAGGAGTCCAATTCTACGTTTCCATCGATTGTACTTTTGACTTCGACTTGGGTCGAATCGACTTCAACAAGCTCAGATACAACCTCTTCAAATTCTGTCAAAAGTTTCATTTTTTATTAAATTAATTCTTTTTACTTTTATAAGTTTTTATGAGTAAAAGCTTTATACCTAGTTCAACATCCATTGGCTCTTCTTGAGTTGGACTATCATCATTATTATCATCATCGTCTTTAGTTTCTGTATCAACTTCCATATTTTGAGAACCAGCTTCATTAATTTCTTTCTTTTCTGGAGTTGATTCTTCAGACATATTTAAATCGGGTATCTCTGTGATTGCTTCCTGAGTTGACTTTTCGGTCACTTCTTCAATCGCAACATTTTCTGAATTTTTTTTTTCCTTTTAATATTTATCATTCAACACTTATAAAAAAATTATGAAAACTATTTTACATACCACTTTCACGTTCAATAGTATCCAATATTTCTTTCATTGCACCATCTGCTGCCTCCTTGTCTTCCTCGATTATTGCATCTTCGTCCAATACTGTTATCTCTTCTATAGATACTTCAGTGTTGACTTCAATATCTTCAGTGGTATCTTTTTGTTCTTCACTTTCGACCTTTAAACTGTCTTTGTCCCCATTTACTTCCCCTGATTCGTTGTGTGTTGCAGGCTCTTCCAAAGCGCGCTATTACAAAAATAATTCAGTAAAAATTTTAGTAGTCTTTAAAAAAAGTTAGTACAGCTATGATTAAAAATAAAATTCATATTTCGCAAACTTGTTGCGTAATTTAAGAAATTTAATAACAGGGTAAATTTTTGGAACATACCCCGTAGAGTTTTTCCTTTTAGCAAAAGCGAAGCAAGTGTTAAAGAGAAAGTGAGTTAGTAAAATGTTACAAAAAAATTAATTGTCAATTTACGTACTTTATGATCGTCAAGACAGAGCGGATGGAAATTTTTGCCATCAAAGCAAACAGCTGGCCTGAGGTGCCACTCCTCCTTCTCGTCATTGTAAAATTGCACAAAGGCCTCGTGACACACCTGACAGCAAGTATCTTCCTCTGAACCTGTTGGAACACTCGGCTGCAATGTTTCATCAAAGAGTTCATCTGTCCCTGTGTTTTCCGTTTCCATATTTTGTCTCTCGGTCTCAAACCAACTTTGAGCTGTAACAAAAAAATTTTTAAATCAACTTTTATTTTCCTGTATTTAAATTTTGATTCATAGAAAATATTATTCACCTCTATCCTCAAGATCTTCAATTTCTTCAAACTGAATCCAATCGCTGACATCGTAGTACCAAAGCCTCGAATGCGCTTTCCTGGAGGAGTCGCGTTCTTTTCGATTCTGTCTGAAATGCCAGTCTAAATGGTGACTATAACGAGTGGCCATTTCTGGTGCAAATCTAGCTCCGCAAGAGCTACACTGAATTCCGCTGTATAGAGATGTAACCATGGCTGGTTGTTTCCTACAGAACAATAATTCGATTATTTTTAGTGAATGATCTAGGTATGATAAAAATGATAACAATACTAATCAACAAAGTGCTAACATTTTTAATGTTTCTGGTTTGTCAAACGAAACTGGCACAATTTCTGGTTCTTTCTTCTCTTCCTCTTCAGACTTTTTTGTTTCAAACAAATTGGATACTATGCCGGTCTCAACTAGTCGTTGATACAATTCGCTCAGATTCAGTGGCAGTGTAATAGCCGGAGCTGGAGCAGATTGATTTTCCACGGGTTCAGCTTGATATGACAAGCCACAAGAAGGAGCCATTGCTGATGGTACGACCGAAGACAAGATTTGGAGATCTGTTTTGGATGCGTACGATTGATCCATACCATCTTGAGACGTAGAATCGGCTTCAATTGACGAAGGCACAGCAATAGTCGTGCTCGACGAAACCTCCTGTGCTTTCTTTGTGACTTCTTCGGGTAATTCTTTAGGCTGTTCACCTTTCATGTTAGCGATCTTCACGTAGCCGGCACGGAAGCCGCGGGGCAGTACCGAGAATCGGATAAAGTGCTTCTTTTCATGAACGAGAATGGGTTTGGGCAAACCTCCAAATTCCACATTAAATGGTCGTCCGTTAATCAGAACCGTCTGCAGAGCGTCAATGAATTCTAATGTGCACGGCTTGTTATCAATATGAAACCTGAAATTTACAATTGTCATTACAAACATTGAAATTATTTTAAAGAGCTCTTTATTTGAAACAATATTTACATTTGCGGTTTGGCATCAAGGAAAACTGGAACCATGCACCGAGCGTTGATGATGAGATTGATTTTACCGAGTACAAGATCAGTGCGTTTGACCGTGCCGATTTTAACTTGGGGAGATGGTCCGTCTAGTTTTACACTGACCTTTTTGTTATCCAACTCAATGGTTATTGGCTGACCACCGAAATAACATTGATACCATTTGCCATTGACATATAATTCTCGCGTGGGCGCACCAAGTTTAATTCTATGATAAAAATATTCGCGATTTGAGTTATTCAAGAAGCAGTGAAAAATCTAAAAAAATTCCAACTCACTTATGAACTTTCCCTTCATACGTAAACTCTCGATAATCATCGTTGAAAGAACAGACGACCGTTTCTTTGCCCTCAATCGATATCCTTCTCGCCCCATTTTGGAAGCCAATATCCCTCGGATCATCCCAGTGCATGAAGATAACACCCGTGTCTTCATAGTATCTGATTTCCCTCAGTATATTATCGATATTGATCGATCTCATCGTGTCGTTGGCAATTTCCTCAAGCAGGGAAGGATCTGCAGACGGCAACTCGTCGCTGTTGCTGCTGGAAGTGACCTCTTCGGCAGTATCGCTTGTCTTGGTGCTCTCTACCGATTGATTGGACCAATTGCCATCGTTCTCGGTATTTGATATTGGCCTCTTGGGTGTTATGGGGCTACTGGTATTCAGCATCAGACTTGGCGCCAGAGAAGATATGGACCCACCCATCGCGTTCATTGGTCCAGAAGCCATTGGATTTAGTGGGCCGTTGGGCAGTATGATGGGTCCATTTGGACCCAGAGGCGGTGGGCCCATTCGCGGACTGAAGCCTCCGTGGAAATTGTGGAAGTCTGGACGAATCGGAGAGCCGAATAGTCGTGGATGGTTCTGCCACGGTCCAATCGGTCTGAATTCCGGCCGGAAGTGACCCTGGAATGGTGGATGGGCCCATGGTTGGTGCCAAGGCTGTACCCATCGTGGACCTAATTTGATGGGGACACAAAAAAGAGAAGAATCAGTTTGTTGACTAGATTTGAGACTTGACAGAAACACGCATTTTTTCTTCAAAATAAAAAAAAAATGCTCACCAGGTGCTCTAGGATGCATGCCGTGCTCCTTAGGCCTCATACCCTTGTCACCGCGATCCCACATTTTACTCTCACGTTCTTTTCGCTGGGCTACTCTGAGCTTCTGATCCTCGCTCATGTGCAACACCTCTTGAATCAGTTTGTTGTACTGGGACTTAGTGATCGTGCCCTGATTCAACTCTTCGGCGGCCTCCTTCATAATAATCTCGATGTTGCGATCGGAGTTGCGCTCATAATCGCGGGGTCCGCGTCTACGCTCTTTCAACATTTCTTCGTTTTTGTTATAAAGTTTGCTGATCCGTGGGATCCGTCCACAACGTTCGGGACGATCTACAGTTGAGTTCATGTTGCTTCGCGGGTCGGAACGCAGCGACGATGAAAGCGACGAGTCGTTCTTGATGGGCGTTTTGATCTTTGCCCAGCTACCGTCTTTGTCTTTGTCTTTGTCACCGGATATTATGGGCGGGGGAGGTGTAGGTGGGTGGGCCGGTACTTTTTGCGGGGTCAGTGCCAAAATTCGCAAATCCACGTCTTCTTTGCCGAATAGTCTAAATGAAAAAAAAAAAAAATTATATATGCTTTTAATAAGTTTTTCACATGAACTTATGAAGCATGAAAAATGAATTTTCATTCAATTGTAATTGACGTGAGGAATATGTTTTTGCTTTATGACTTACTCATCCAAGAGTTCATCTTTGCTTTTCTTGGAACTCGAACCTTCGTGTCCGTCAGCGGTCTTCCTCTTATTTGTTATGGGAGGAAGCACGCGTAGATCTAAATCTTCTTCTAAAAAGACAATCAGTATAATTTATATTTAAAATTTTTAAATCATTTGAAAACGTTCTACCCTTTCAAGAACGTTTCCAGTAATTATTGCAGTGCAAGTACATTTACTTACGAAAATGTTCTGCATACTCCAATAAACGGATATTCATTATAATTCCAAGTCACACAATTACTTTTAACATTTGGATTAAATAAATAATAATTATCAGATAAGTAAGATTACAGGATAATACACTGATCCATTTTTCTATAAATGTCTTGTATTAAAAAAATATATTTAGTATAAAATTGTTGCAGTTAGTTAATAAATTTATACTTATGGACGTGTTAGTTTATGGTATCATGTTTAAGATGTTAAAACATAAAATTGTTCATTAAATGATCAAATTTGAACCGAGCAGTAAAAATTTTATAGTCTCAAATACAAATGTGTAATTTTTTAAACATGATCTGATAGTCCATCTCAGATTGTGACAATTTACTGTCACATTTTTTAGAATATTAGCGTAGTAATAATAGATACAGATTTCATACGCCAAAAAATGTAATAGAAAAAAAAAATCTATTGAGACATTGGAATAAAAGAGAACATAAATGTAATGGAATATTGATGTTTCGGTCGTAGTATCAACTCATCATTACCCTGTATCCTTCTCAGCCAACCCGTACAAAACTTATAAACCCCATCTTGTTGATAGAAGGTAAAAAAAAGTTATAGCATTGTCAAGAATTTTCCAGGACAACCCTATCTTGAATCCCAGAATAAGACTCTCAACAGAGTAGACAACAACTCACTCGAGTCCAGAGCTGGCACAGCTGCTGGCACGACATTAGTGTTTGCCACGAGCAGCGAAGATCTAAGATCCTCATCCTTCTCTCCAGAAGCGTCTCGCTTCTTGCTTCCCATCTCGGGACTACGGCTGTGACTCTTGCTCCTCTCCTTACGCTTGGCGCGCGAGCTGCTGCCGCTACTTCCACTATCGCGTCGCTGTTTCGATGACGACGACGACTCCTTGTTGAACGCGTTGATCACTGGCTGGGGCGGCGACACGATTAGCGATCCGCCAAACTGCTCCTCCTCATCAAGGCCTTGTGGCTGCGACAACGGCTGCGGCTGTTGTTGTTGCTGCTGCGTTGGCTTGGGCGTGTGGTGGTAGTTGTGGTGGTGATGCTTATGGTGATGCGGGCTGCGGCTACGCTTGCGTGACTTGGAGGACTTTTTGCGGGGCAAGGAGGACGTGGAGGACGAGGACGAGTTGGTCGAGGCTGTCTCGCCGTGGGGTTTACTGCGGGAGGACTTGTTACGCGACGAGGAGGACGACGACGACTTTGACTTTGAAGAGGAGGAGGTGCCGCGAGTCGAGGAACTCCTCGACGGCGAGCGCTCCGAAGAATTCCCCGACTGCGCGTCACCTTGGTGTGCGGTGATTGTATTGTTTGACGTTGTTGTTTTTTGGCTACTAGTACTAGATCTTTGGATACGGTCATTATCAAGACTTTTATTGTCGTTCATAATCAGTGATAAATCAGCATTCGCAGTGGTTTGACTACTATCGGAGCGCGTAGCAGTGTCATCGCGGATTTTCACCGGACTAGCGCTAAATAAGGAACTTTTGCTGCTGGATCTGCTGTTGCTACTGTGTTCGGAGGACTTCGACGGAGTCCTAGCCTGATGGTGATGCCGCTGTTGTTTTTCCTCAGCCTTAGGACTGACGCTGCTGCTTCCATTTTGTATTGCTGCTGCTGTTTTTAGTCGAGGATCCTTTGGTAATATGTTCAACGTCTCCCTAGCCGGCTTTTGCTCTTTCGACGGTGTCTTTGAAGATTCACTTGTTTTTAACTGAAAGTTATTGGAAAATTAAAGTTAATTTTTTATTTGGAGTTTCTTGTTTAATGAAGAGATTCAATATTCATGAAAAAAAGTTATTTCAATGAATTATTACTGTAAAAAGAATTAATACCTCTTTTTTGCTTAACTTTGAACCATCAGAAGGCACAGTGGTTTTTGGGGATTTTTTCGAGCTACCATCAGAAGAATGCTAAAAAGTATTTAGTGGTTGCTTAA
The DNA here is from genome assembly GCA_030522625.1 of Copidosoma aretas. Lineage (NCBI taxonomy): Eukaryota > Metazoa > Arthropoda > Insecta > Hymenoptera > Encyrtidae > Copidosoma > Copidosoma aretas. The sequence continues at coordinate 21,921 of JAPYYV010003845.1, forward strand.
GAAATCATGTTAATAAAAACAAATCATAATAAGTAAATGATATATTTTTACCGTTTTAGATTTACTAATTGCCTGTGATGTTTTTTCCAACTCCTTTTGCTGCTGCTCCAACAATTTTCTTTGTCTTTGTAACTCTTCTAAATGCTTCCTTTTTTTCAACAACTCTTGCCTAATTTTTTCTTCTTCTGTGATAGTTTTCGCTTCTGCTTCTTGTAGCTTTGCAGTCGGTTGTGGTTGTTGTACTTGCTGTTGCTGAAATCACAAAAATATTAAGAATTGGAAAGCGAATTTTTCTCACGACGCAATTTGCTTAAATTTTTTATTTACCAGAAATTTGGGATTCACATGAATGATCGCCTTCGAAGGTGTAGAATTTGATGGTAGCGCGGTAATCGGCCAATTACGATCGATACTGTGCACTTGAACATCTAATGCCAGAAGTTTATCAGCAGGAAAAATAGTATTCCATGTTTGCCTTAACTTCCACATTTTGGCTCTGGTATTTTCATCCACCTAAGTAATTTTTATTAGTCTCATAATAGGTCTTGTATTAAAATAAATAAATGTATGTGTATTAATTTTAATGAGTACCTTTTGAAAGACACCGGAAAACGTTTGAACAATATTGTTGGCAAAAAGACTTGAATAAACTCCATTAACATTCTTGATAATCGAATCGACGAGGTACAGCACCGGAAGCTTGAGAGCACTTTGCACCTGGTGAACACATAATACTCACTCTATCCTTTGTGTGACTTTCCTTTTTTTTTTTTCCTTTTTTTTCTTTATTTATCTTTCAATTAAGACTTATGCCAATGTAAAAGCAAATTTAAATAATACTGAATATTAATTAATAAGATTTTATCATCAAAAAATGTTTTTTGAATCATCTTGAAAGGAACTATCTTGCACTATAAACAGATGCATAGCTTCAATTTAAAACGTAAAATTTAAAGAATTTAAAGAACCAAAAATTTTAGACTCAATGATGATTTAAAGTAGTGACTTTGTGGATGTTTATAGTTAACAAAAGAACACTTGTTGGATAGAAAAATTCTTGTTAAATTTTTATTTTCATTTACAAAAATATATAAAGTTCAATAAAATATCACAGATGTTTGAATGCTAACTTATGATGGATGCGGACTAGTTATAATAAGAAGTTTGATCATTATAATTTTCTGCTAACATATCTTTCTAGACCTAAAAATTTTTTTGTACAATTACAAAATATATATTATATTTTATGCATGCACACCATTCATGTCAATACTTTTAAATCGAGCTACTAAAAATACTATGTAAAGGAGAATACGTATTATTTTAAGTTTTAAGTATATAGAAACCTATTTGTATGAAAAATTTAATTGTTGATGAATGTTATCCTGCTGATGCGACAATAATTTTCGTTATTACATCGCAATGACGAATAATTCATAATACAATAAAATTATTCAAAATATTTTTAATAAAAATTAGTAGGAATGATATTGACTGATCAACTAATGTACAAGTATAAAAATGTTTTTGTGAACGGTACAAGCTTGACAAAGTAATAAAAATTTAATTGTAAATTTTTATCCTAGGAATACTTTTTTCCTAAATAAAATAAAATACGACAATCTATGCTATGTCACGGAAGTAAATTATCAATAGGAAAGATTGATTATCCAGTAAAGAAATTAACCTTTTGTAGATGGGCTTCTACCGCTTCGACAATAGTTGGTGCAAATTCGATGTAATCTTCAGCTAATATAGTAAGCATATTGATGTGTGGCTTGCTGTTGCTGGCAAGTTCCTGTAGCGAGGACATATACTCCTCTGCAATCTCAGCTGCCTTGCTGTTCCTGGCATTGTTCACGTCGGACAACATTTTTCAATGTTACTGCCAATATCTTCATAAAAAACCTATATCTATAAAATCAAACGATCACATCTGTGAATATTTAGCGTTCTTTTACTTTACGAGTAGCTAACTGTAACCATATTGTATGGACAAAAAACGTAACCATATATATATATATATATATATATATATATATATATATATATAATTGTGTGAATATTTCAAGTTCAAGATACAACGAAACTTAATATCAAGATGAGATTTCAGTGTTGGAGTAAGTCGAAGGCCACACTTAAAATTTGTTATTCTGATAATTCAATGATGTAACCAGGCAAGCACTCAATTAGCCTTGATAAAATTTTCATGCATTTCATATCTCATATGGTACCATTCACAACAGAAAAATCACGACACAATATAACTCAACTGACCCGTCAATAAAAAATTTTCAACATAGCCAAAAACTGTGATTAGATATGTTGAAGACTGTCGAGTAACGACCTTGAAAAGTAGGTCTCACACAAAAACGCGACATATTTTCCTCATCGTGGATTGCGACTAAGAGACTAACAGTGCAGGTGAGCTCACATATGTGAGTGATACTTACACGTTGGCGGCTTACACACAACGCAAAAAGAGATAACGTGCAGAAAACAAGACGTAAGGTGTTAATTACCAGTAGGGAGAAAAATATCAACAAATTGTTTACCTTTTTAGCACACTGAACTGCGCGACTCTTCGTCCATATCCGCAAACAACGAAAAAGCTGGCGTCGTGCGAGTGCGAGAGAGATAGAGAACTAATCACGACGACTGGACGACACGACAACGACACGACAACGACACAATGACGACGAGGAATGAGGAACAGAAGAAGATGGAAAAAAATGAAGACTAAGTGAAAGTATAAGTATAGCTTAGGCGCTGTAAGAAAATGCTCCTGTTGTTAAATTCGTTGCGAAAAGGGATGAGCGTGCCGAGAATTATGTTTTCCAAAATTGATAGGTGTAGGCCTTGGGTAAGGGAGGATCCTTCATCCTTGTTTGACTTGATGACGACGACAACGACTCGACGACGACGATGGTGACGTGATCACGACCAGACGGCCAGACCAGCAAAGTAACACACGCGCTTGCACCACGCTGCACACACCAACCTGCAGTCCCGCAGCCCGCAGCTTGATTTGGATACTTAAATGGCAGGTAAGAGTCGTGCAGCGCTAGATGTGTCGACTGTCGATGTCGGAACTCTCTATCTCTCTCATCACCCAAAAGGCCACAATATTTGCGATACTTATACTCACGACGCGCACACACAGCACACACTTTTACCTTAAACTTTTTACTTATATACCTTCTACCTTCTACTCTTCTACCATAAATTTCTTTCTTTCACATACTTCACATATTCACTTATGATAAGTACAGACCGCATACAACATTTATTTTCACGCCGTTCACGCGCTATCTTACTCTTTTGTGTTGATTAGACTCCGACTCCAAATCCGTACGACGACAGACGACGACGGCTAAGTGCTTAGGCTCCCGTTTCACCAGTTTGCTTTCTCGTGCTTGGCTCTCGGCTCTCTTATATGTATAGTATGTGGTGGAAGCCTGTCTCTTTCCAACCACACTCGTCGCGGCACTCACTCGCGGCGGAGTTGCAGGGTGTTCCGATGATTGAAAAAAAAACTCACGGGATAATTAGTATACCCACTACCCAGCTGCGATTTTTGCGAAATACTTATTCACCGAAGAATCATCATCTGCACGCTACGAACTTCGATATCAACTGTCGCGCGAGTAGTCTCGAGAGAGTCGAGAGCGTCGTCTTCTCGGTTCCATTCGCAGATTCGCACTGATCTCGCAGCAGTCAGAGTAAGTCTCAGTTAGTACTCAGAGCGGGTCAGAGACGTCAGAGTCAGAGTGTCAGAGATTATGTTAATGTGAAATGAATGTAATTTATGTAATGCAGCTCTGCTCTGCAACCAGAATTGGCAGTGCGTCTGCAACCTCAGTCCTCAACTATGCCCAATCTGACACAATCTCACTCCTCGCCTCATACCTCACTACCTCAGTGCAGTACCTACTTAGGTATATCCAATTCTTTCTCCGCACCCGCACTCTCCGACAACTTACCGGCAACGTAATCATGTCTTGCGATATCTTATGTCATGTTTTGAGTTGGAGTCTGATCAGTACTGCGCTTGCACTGATAAATATTGGGATCCCAAAACGTCACGTGACCTCTCGAACAAACTTATGGCAGAGGTCTGAAATGCTTATGGCGGACGTCCCCACTCCCCAGAGGTATAGGCAGGCAGGGTTTAAGCTACTATATATACATGCGATACACAATATTTATATATATA
>JAPYYV010003846.1:0-36182 GCA_030522625.1 Copidosoma aretas
AAGCAACGAACACAACCACGCCGCACCGAAACACACGCGAAACCAATATAACCGAGACCACCCCAAAAAATGAAAAAAAAAAAAAAAAAAAAAAAAAAAATGGTTTTTTGCTACCACCAGGTCTGGTTCCAAAACCGACGCGCCAAGTTCCGACGCAACGAGCGCAGCTCGGCCCTGAGCCGCGGCTCCTCCGTTTCCCGGGAGATGGAGGCAACCCTCCCGCTCCGACCCATCCGCCTGAGCCACTCGCTGCAGCAGCACCACGACGCCGCCTCCGTTAGTCCTACGCTCTGCCCCGGCATCAATCCCAGCAGCAGCAGCAGCAGCAACAGCCCCGAGACGATGCAACCTTCGTCGAGCAACAGCCAACAGCAGCAGCAGCATCAGCAGCAGCAGCAGCAGCAGCAGATCGGCTGCACAGGGGGTGGCAGCAGCCAGTACCCCTACGGCGACTACTGGCGCGCGCCCCAGCATCACTACGGCTTCGTCAACAACACGGTCGGACTCGCGGCCTCGCCTTACCACCATCACCAGGCCGAGGTGCAGGTCCACCACCACCACCACGACGGCGCGGGAACGGCGAGCATCAACGGGCTCGGAGCTCTGAGGCTCAGGTCGCACCCCTATGGGGCGCCGTACTCGGCCATGCACGCCAGCATGTGATTTTGCGCGTTCGGGCGGTGCAGGTTGATAGACCAAAGGTAATTCGAGTACGATCGTGTGCGCGACGAGTCGCCGAGAGAAAATCCAAAGAGTCGAACCATAATTACAAGGGGATACAGGGTAACATGAGAATCTCGTTTTGTTTTGTTTTTTTCATCACACAAGTATGTACAGCTAAAGAGTGCCTCGAAGTGATGAGAAAAATTTTTATTAACAAAATTTTATATCGTAATGTTTAACATAATGTATAATATACTCCAACGAGATTGTAATATTTTTATACAAACATGCGTGAGGTACGTAACTATAATTACGTGTTTTTGATGCGATGAAGAATATGTTTCACGAGGTATATGGAATGTGTACGGTAATCGAGTGTATTATTTATATTTCAATGTAAGACCGTAGTTTGTAAGTATACGACGTAACAATCCGAACACGCGACTTTTCCCATCAGCTATTAGGTACATGTATAATATAATGTAATATAATATAATCACATTTAACATGGGACGAAAGGTTCATCGGTAAGTCGACACGCAGTCGTAACAATTACACGCGGATAGAGCAAAGCTTGGCACGTGATTCAATCTTATTTTTCTTTCTTTAAAAAAACTTAACGTAGCGATATTTGAAAATTTGTAGCGTTTTCTTTGCGTATACCCTTGAATAAATTATTACGAAACATTTCAGTCGGTTTTTCATTACTTCTTACTTCAAGTCTAAACGTGACTAGCAAAAACCTTTAGAATGTATTTTAGAAATGTAAGCTTTGTCGCACACCTTGCTCGTCAATCGGAATCTCCGTTCTAATAGATCAACATCACTCTGGAAGCATTCTTAATCTATAATAATCAACACTCTCGACGCAGCGAGATTTGTACGCTTTTTCGACAAACAATCTTACAACCCACGGAGTATTTAACAAGGTACTATAGTATCATCGACATTTAAAATGCATGATAAATTTAAAACATTTTCAAGTCTCAATCCTCCATCCAAAAATATAATCACCAACGATCCCCACCTTACTTAACTAACAACGACGATAAAAAAAACTGTCCAACTTACACGGTCGACTGGACGTTCTGCACGGCGTTGCTCCAGTCGACCTTGGACGGGACAATGTAGAAAGCGGGCGCAACTTTACTGCCGCAGGGACACTGGCAGCCGGACACCCAGCTGAACGAGCCGAGCTTCGAATTGCACTTGGGACAGTGAAGCTTTCCCTCGCATCTGTTCAGGATGTCCGGCATCCAAGCCAGTGGCTCTATGAAGTACGTCTTGTTGCAGGGCTCCGCGTTCACCTCCTCCTTCTCCTCTTCCCTCTTGGCAGATGGCTCGGCGGGCTTCTCCAGAGCTCTGATCTGCTTGGGCACTTTGTCCCGCTTGCAGCTGACATGCCGCCAGATCTGCTTCTCCTTGGGCTTGTGGGGCAGGATGTTGCTCGCGTTGGCTACTATCCTGCGGCACTTTTTGCAGCGATACACCTGAGTTTGGGGGACAAAAAGAGCTTGTGAGAAATAAATGAAAACACGAGTAGCCCAATATGCGTTACCGTTGGCTCCGGATGGGTGGAGAGAAGCGCAGGATCCGGCTTGATGAGATCGACAAAGTTCTGGGGCAAGATCCTCGCCTTCCTGACCTTGTCCGCGGCGATTTGCAGTCTGTAAATTTTGAACTGAATGTTCGAACAGTCGATCGTGAAGCCCATGTCCTCGTAGAGCTTGAGCTGAGCCAAGAAGCCTGGGTTTGGACCGATGAAGCGGCGTTTCGCCTTCACAGCCTCGAATGCCTTTTCAAAGGGAAAATTGTACTTTTTCATCACGAACGCGATTACAATCGTAGCCGATCGTGACACGCCAAAGTAACAGTGCACGAGGACTCTGCCACCAGAGTCCAGTGCACTATGTATAAACTGATTGGAGTTCTCGAAGGAAGTTAATAAGTCTTCTCTGGGCATGTCCGTCATTTGCATGTATTTTAATTTTATGTGCGGCAGAGCATCCTGTATTTTCCTTGGCAGAGGACAGGAGTCCGCTGTGAGAATGTGGGTGATTCGAGTCTGTTTCAGCCAGTCTATGTCCGTAGCAGCCGTAAGATTTCCCAGATACAAGTTTTGTTCTACCTCATTGTAGCTCGAGGGACCGGCATCAAAGTCCTCCCTTGTCAGAGTATCGTCTACATTTTTGGCCATCGTTGTCAGCTCTAGGGATACGTGATGTTGTGTGTGACTGCGAGACTGATGAAAAAAAAAACACCTACCTCTGATTAATATATTTGCACTTCGAGTGCTGGAAAATGTATTGTAATCCAACAGTGTCAGCAAACAGCAAAATTATAAAACCTTTGGCAGGTAAGATATTATTACGATCAATAGTAGGTGTTTGTTCTGCAAAAAAATAACATAAAAATGCAAAGGTAATTAATCATGCCATCTATACAACAAGAATAACCTCCAACTTATATCAAATCTATAAATTCACCTTGTATTTGTCACCTGTTTTTTCACACCACAAAATCACGAGTTATTGTTACAGGATCACTTGTTAAACAATCGGTTGTGAAAATCCTTGCAGGACACTTCTGTATTATAAAGCTCCTGATAAACATATTAATTACATTTTTTCTGATTTTTCCGCTTCATGGAGCAGAATAGAATGATCCAAGCGAGGCGGGAACTCGTCCGCTTCTGCATGTGCCGCGCTCCAGCCGCTGCAGCATCACCATGCATCTGGCAGAAGCAACGCGCGGCGCACGTATTGATTTTTTTGGGAGCGCCGAGATTTTAAATTCTGCGATGTATAGACATGCACTTTGTTCGGGCTTTGAGCTTTCCCGGCTTTCTCACATGCCTTTCATGGCGAAAAAGAGGTTTTTGTTCCTTTAATAAACGGCTGCAGGCTGTATGAGAGCTTTAATTGCACTGCGCATGCATGGTGTCCAGGGAAAGGTGAAATATACCTATATATAGCTTGAGGGCATATTATTATGTGGTATCACAGAGATCGTCTTCTTTGGGTCTCAAATTATGCAACTTTTACTCTTATGGATTACTATAATTATAAGTAAATTATTTTCACTACTGAAAAAAACACGAGTAAATTTTTCCTGATGATTAAGTGAGCTAAAGAAAATTTTGTTTACAATTTTAAACACGTGCTCATCAAATATCACTCTTTCCACACGCAAAATAAAAATTTTCACTCAAGTATTGGCAGGTAAATAATACTATACATCACACCATGTTTACCTTTAAAAAAAAACCACATCAAAACAACACCACGTGACTGCAGTTGAGCTTTCAGCCTAGCAGCATCGTCTGCTCTGCACAAATACGCCAAACATTCCTCCTCCCCTTATCAGTAAAAGAGTATATATATATATATACACACAACACTAATCCTACAAACAAGACCGTTTATCTCGTATCATCGTCCCCCACAATGACCTGATTAATCACACTCGGACCACTGCACTCGTACAATGACCACAGCAACCAACGACGCCACATCGAGATGCATCGAATGCAAGAGTAAAACGAGCTGACAAGGTAAAAATTGAATCCCATCACACCTTGATTTTACTTTACTCCTGCACATGAAATTCTACTCACAGATATGGAAAAGCGAGTATGACGAGTTTTTGTCTCTCCTTTCACTTTTGGATGCATGAACACACACTGTCGATTTAATCGATGCAATGCATGTGCACAGGGCTAGGCAAATATCATTCAACAAAAAGTTTTCGTTTCCATGTTGATCTAAACAGACTGTGATAAGAGAAACAGTCATGCACATAATTGAGTCACTGTGCACGAGTACTATTGGAGTACATTTAGTCACTCTTATGGAGAGTTTATAAATTTAATTTTATGATCTAAATGCCTTGTATAGGGAAGTGAGAAAATCGAGAACAAATCTTCCGAGTAGAATGTGTTGATATCTGCCTGAAGAATCGTTTCGTCAATATGTTATCAGCGATCATTAGTATTCGTTTCGAAAGCAGAGAAACACTGTTTTAGGCATAACCTTCATGATGGTTAATTTTTCTTCATATTTCAGTTTTATTTATTATAAACAGACAATTTTAAAAATAATCGAATCTAAATATTTTAAGTCGCTATTGTTTGATTGCAGATGCACATGTTTTACTGGCTAGGTATAAAAATAGAAAACTTCATATTTCAAGGATATAACATTGCAACAACATGGGGCTTTCTATCGACTTGCATGGGCTTGTCAGCACTTGCAATTGTTTACGAGATCATGAAAATCAGTCAGATCAAATTACGCCAACTAACAAAGAAACAAAAAGTGCCTGGCCCACCCCAACCGACAGACAGTTCTTCATTGTTGTCAAGAGTATCAGAAGTATCGATTGCATCTGCGGGACCATTTAGTTGGTAAATTACATTTTTTATTTAATGGATAATTTTGCCAAGACATTTTATGCATGCTATTTTCTACCAATCTTTTCCAGCAATGCATATACAGCATGGTCCATAGAAGTTATGCACTGGTCATTTCATGTTACCTTGGGGTATTTTCTTATGTTAGCTGTAATGACGTACAATGGCTACATAAGCATAGCTTTAATGGCAGGAAGTGGTATTGGGTATTATATTTTTGGTCCAACCTTACTTGAATTAAAATTAAAAAAACTTCAAAAACTTAGAAGATTGAAAAATTTAGAGCATTGCCACCCTGAATGTGCAGGTATGGAACAAGGATTGCCTACTGACTGGTCGTCAGATAAAAAAATAATATTACATGCTTTAATTTTTAGATGCAGTATCGAACGAAAGACAAGTTGCAGCATCTATAGTGCCTGAAGATCAAGAAGCTGAAATCAACATCAACATTAATGTTGATATTCATGTATGAAGAGACGATTGTAAATACTGGATTGAAATTTTAATTCACCTATATGATGTTAAGTATAATTTTATACAAAACGATATACTTATGAAAATATCGAGTTAAATCAATGTATATAAATCCATCTCGATGTATAAAATATCTTGAATAAATATTTTACTTTTGAGAAAAATGTAGTTTTCACGAATAAATATGAAAACAGATGCAAGGAGCATCAAAATCTAATTTCACAACTAAAGTTTCTTATGAAAAATAGTAACAATCATTTTTATTTGATAAACGATTTTTTCTAATTACAAACAGATACTTTGACATTAGATAATAGATAATACTAACATTCCTACGATAAAAACTAGGATATTTCATTCTTCTATTGAAAAATATGCTTTTCTTTGTCTTTCGTAAATAAATTGTAGTAACTTTTGACACCAAGTAATTGTCACAAACGTTTAAACAATATAAACACGTAAAAAATTATAAATAATGCTAAGTACACTAAACTGACTTACAATCATTCGTTTTCTTTCGTCTCTTCCTTCACCTCCCTCACCATATCACTCCTATCCAATATTTCTTCCAACTCAGCATCTGTATAAACTATAAAGAGAGACAACTTTGTAGATGATATTGTTTTCATTAAAAGATAAGACAATGATCAAAAAACAAAACTTACCATCTTTTTTCGAGTCCACAATCTGAATATTTTCATCTAAAAGTTTCTTAAGCGCCAAAAGACTATCGATGCTATTTTCTGCAGGGCCTACTTTAGATATTACGGCTTTTTCAAGAAACCGCTTAGCATTTGCTCGGTTAATTATGTGTTCGTCAACAGTACCTTTTGTACAAAGTCTGTAAACGACAACAGGTTTTGTTTGACCGATTCGATGACATCGAGCCATGGCTTGCAAATCGTTTTGAGGATTCTATAGAAATTATATACAAAAAAAATGTATTCATGTTGTGGGACTGTAATTAAAAAATGAATGTTAGCTTACCCAATCACTGTCATAAATTATGACAGTGTCAGCTGCCGCAAGATTTAAACCAACTGCTCCAGCTTTAGTGGTTAGCAGAAATATGAATACATTTGGATCTGTTTGAAATTTGTCAATGTTACTCCTACGATCTTCATATTTTACTGTTCCATCCAGCCTTACGTATTGATAATCTCGTAAGTTCAAATGATCTTCAATGATATCCAACACCATGGTCATTGTAGAAAAAAATAATATTTTGTGTCCTTTGTTTTTGAGTTTTTTCAACATGGCATCCAGCACCAACATCTTCCCACAAATTTTAATAAGATTTTCATTTACCAAACTCAATCCACAGTTGTCTAATGGCTGATGAATGATGTAAGGATGATTGACTACGTGCCTGTACATCATGACTGAAACCAAAGTCAATGGTTTTTAACTGATTGGAAACAAAAATAAAATATATTGAAGAACTTACCATCATTGCCGAATCTCAGTCTTATGAAAAACTCAACATTTTGATCATCCACATTAGTAAATTTTCTCCATTTTGATATTTCTTCTTCTCTTTTTTCTTCTCTCATAAGTTCGTTTGACGACTTTACTGCAATTTCCGGTGGTGTGCTGGGAACGATGTTAGAATAATCATCATTGTAGTAAGTGTCCAAGTTTACTATTTGTGTACATTTCCTCTTTGGTCTCACACCATCGACATCAACAACAACTGGCAATTCGGTCATGTAAAGTTTTTCCATATCGCGGTTGAGGATTGCAGAGTACAGTTTATGTTGAAAACTCGTTAGTGGCGTGTAGACCATGACTTCTTTAAACGGAGGGATGTCTGGACAAACTTCCTCTTTCAGGCGACGCAGCATGAAAGGTTTTAAAATCTCGCGTAGCGCAAACATGACTTGTTTTTCTTGCTCCTGCCTGAAAAACTTTTCTTTACCTTCTTCATTCTGTACATCTTTAGCATCAAACCAAGACTCAAACACATCCAAATCGTTGAAGATTTCAGGCAAAAGATAGTTTAATAAGGACCAGAGTTCTGACAGGTCATTTTGCAGTGGTGTACCAGTTAACAACAAACGATTTACTGAGTTGAAGGTTTTCAGAATTCTGAAAGGAATAAAAAATTACTTTCAATACAGTATAAGTGAATAAAAAATGTTTGATAGCGCTTCTTAACTCACTTGAACAACTGAGAGTTGAAATTTTTTATTCTCTGAGCTTCGTCGATGACAATGTATCTGTAATTCAACTTTTTGAAAAAGTTTTGTTCATATTGTGGCATTTGGTACGTCGTAAGAATAATCGGATGCGTGGTAAAGTTTGCTGCCATGCGAAATTTCTTCGTGACATTCTTTTTTTTTTCATCTCTATCCTTTCGACTGCCATAAAAAACAACTACGGGTAGTTCTGGAGCAAAGCGTTCAAACTCGGAAATCCAGTTGGGTAATGTCGACAGAGGCACAATGATTAGATATGGTCCAGGTACTCGTTTTTCGATTAAATGGGCAAACAAAGCAATAACTTGAATTGTTTTTCCAAGACCCATCTCATCGGCCAAAATCCCATTCAACCCATGGCCATAGAGAGCTTTTAGCCAATTCAGACCGATTTTCTGATAGTCCCGCAAGTCTCCCTCGAAGTACTTGGATTGCACGTAATTTGCGACAGCTTGAGTATTTTCCTTCTCTTCTTCTTCGGCCTGGGCATTCAACTCTTCCGAGATATCCTCTTCGCTAAGATTCTGCTTGACCTGAAAATTATGGAAAAAAACAATTACAAATAAAAATGATTAAATTTTCGGCTCGATGAAATCAGAAGCCATAAATTACCTGCCTGGACCTCCTGCCTCGCTTTTTCGGCGGCGGCGTGCTGCTCTCCTTTTCCGGAGTCTGGGCAGCCCTCTTGTTACCAGCTTTGGTAGTACTTTTTTTGCCCACTTTGGTGTTCTCCTTCTGCGTGGCCTTGTTGACCTTGTCGTTCAGAAAACTGCTCATGGCCTTGCTCTTGTTTAACAGATGCATCAGGCACTTGTACTGTTTTTCCTGGACCTCCTGCTGGTAGGCCGCCTTGGCCCTGAGCTTTTCGGCTTTCAGCTCTGGATCCATCCTTTTTTTTTTCGCCTGCTTTTCGCGTATCTCCTCGGCGATGGCGCTCGGGTTCGCAAACTCGATACCCTCGCCAATCGTCGAACCGTTGGCCCTGTCGTCATGGTCCTGATGGCTTTCGGGATTAGGATCGGCCAGCTCGGCTTTCAAGGACGAACCTGTCGAGAGACATTTTCAAACCTCGTGAACGAAACGACCGACGGCTCGCCGCCGCAACCCGACATTTAAATCGCCGCATAACCTGAACCAAACAGTGTCAATTAAAAATGAATGGCGCACGGGAATTTGCGAGATTCGTGAAAAACGCGGAAAGGTCGCTGTTCGGGGAACAAAAGAAAGAAAATAAAAAAAAAGCGCGCGCACGAAACTGCAGGTCTGTGCACGTCGCTCGCCGAGGCGCCATAGGATGGATAAGTACACACAAATAATTGACTTACAAACAGAGCCGGGCGAGCTGGGCGGCATGCTGGACAGGCCAGAGTCCTCGGACAGGGCAATGGGATCCGAGTTGACATCCTTGCTCACCTCGACAGGCGACGGGGTTGGCAAGCCAAGGTCGGCGGTAGGAGTCGCACTCGGTAAATCCTGTCGCTGCACGTCCTCCGGCTCCATGTTTTCCTCCTGTTGTGCGTGACGATCTTCTTCGAGAGGACGAGAGCACTTATTGGCAGTGATCTTCGGCTGATCGATCGAGAATCAAGCGCTACCAATAACAATCAATTGGCAAAAAAAAAGACTCGGACGATCATGACAAACAAGGACGACGTTCACGGGAAAAGAATAGGCGAACCGTTTCGCGCGCGAGCTAGCTGCCGACGTTGTGACTTCTTTCACGAAGCGAGTCTCACTGGTTTCCCGCGCTTCTCGCCCAAGTGCTGCCAACGCATCGGCTAGCTGTAGAAGCTTCTGATTCGACGCTCTATTCAAATTCGCCGAATTCGGTTGCCCATTCTGCTTTTGAAACTGCGGAGCGTTATTTCAAACGGACGATTTTGATTGTAATTATATTTATATGAGTGTTCTTGCTAACATAGTGTTCTGTTTGTGTTCATTAGCCTTGGGTAACTCATGGACTACGAACAATTGGTAGCGAATAATACAATCTGAACATTATCACTTCATCGTTATTCAGAATGATGCCGAGCATGCGTTTGATTAAATTTAAAACCTCACTTTCACGATGATGCGTAAAAGTTGAAAAAAATTTTCTCGGCATTCGTCGTTGAGTAAATAACTCATTCAAAGTGAATGAATTCATTTGACTTTCGCGGATGCTGTATAATAGCTTTCTGGAATATAATCTTGGTGAAATTTGAATACCTCTGTTCTGTGCGATTTGTAGGCATGCAACTGCTTCCTGCTGGCAACTAACTCCCTCGGCGGTAATCATCTCTGTGAGTCATCGCCGTCTCCGCCAAATGCTTTTTCTCTAAAATGTTCGTATGATAAATATCAGCCTTATAATTTATGTTGGAAAAAAGTTGTAGCGACGCACACAAGGTATGATGGATTTTTAGTAATATTGCAACCTATCATCTCTGAATATAACTTGAAAGTATAAGGAACAATTTTTATTAAAAATAAGAGATATATACCGTTTCATTCTGCAAGAGTGAATTTTCACTTTTATTATAAATAATCACTTTTACTTTTTTTTAGATAGATACTGTCAGTAAACTTACCAATAAAAAGTTATTTCAAACATGTATTAAGAACTCGCAGAGGCTAAAGTGGTAGAGCGCTTGTCTCACGTCTTCCGCTCGGGTTCGAGACCCCGCTTCGTCCACTTTTTCGCGGGTACCTCTATTTTTTTCCATGTATTATTTACCTACATTTAATACAGCTATTTGTATCATTATTTGTATGTAAGTAACACAAACTCAAGGCGATGGCTGCACAAAAGAACTTATTAACACGATTAAAGCATAGCATTTCATAAAATGTTTGAGCCTTGATAAGTTCAAAAAAATGCACAAATAATTCGACTGAAAATTCTAAAAAAACGTGTTGTTTAAAAGTTTGTGAATTTTTCACTCAAAAACTACGCATCGTATGGAAAAATTCACGGATGTATTTTGTTTGAAATCGATCAAACAATACAATTGAATATTTGTTCAACCATTTAATTAATTTTTTAATTTGCCAACAAAAACAATGTATAGGAAAAATCTTGGTGGAGCTTTAGACCTCGATCGGCTGTGAATCCACTGGGCCCCCTATATTATACCTATACCTATACTATATATTATGCAGTGAAAAATGTGTAAAGTAGGACTGGGCAACGAGCGAAATTTCTGTTTGTCAGCTTAGTCGATGATTTACGTCCTTATAGTAAGTTTCGAAGGTGCGTGGATCAAAGTCTACCGATTCGTATTATAATGCAGCCATATCAGCAGAAAGTATTACAGTGGTCGCAATTTTTGTAGAATTTTAGTTTTGAAGATCATTCGTGTGCAACTTGGGTTATTTGTTTTTATTTAATTTCTCCTTTTTATAATGTATGTGTGTACAAGCGTATGTAGGCGCAGCTTTTTAAATCTTCTGCGAAAATCAGTTTTTCTTACACTATAGCCTTATGCGTGTTTTTTTCGCAATAATCTAGTATAATTTTAAATAACAATATGATATTCAAAAAATCGCTCAATATTGTAAGCTGATTTAAAATTAAGTATTAATCCATACCAAAAAGTTATGTATATTTACCCGCAGTACATGTGAAAGTATTTTTTATCTATAATATACATCATCGACCCTCGCTTTGGTACACGTCACTTTTCTGCGCTCATTTTGGATCCGTGCGAGCTGTATTTAAATATCATATGAAACATAAGAGATTATATAAGATTTCCACAAAAGCTGGGATGGGCAAGATACGCATTTGAATACTTAAATACAAAATAAAATACAGTATTTAAAGATACTGCATTTAAAAATACAGCATTTCCAAGAATAGTACTTAAAAATTCGTATTTCCAAATACTGTATTTAAATACGTAATGAAATACCTGTACTTGTAAATAAATACTACATTTATACAAACAGTAGTTAATCATCAAATACATCTTTTTTTTCTAAATATAATTCAATAAATATTTCTGATAGAATTTTCTTGTAGTATACCACCTGTGAACTGTAAAACATACTTACCAAACTGCTAATAAATTCGTGTGTTACCTAAAATTTTGTAATTTGCACTGCAATAGCCTGGACGAGTGCGGTATAGTGTAGGTTCGCTGAGTGTAGTAATTAATAGATCGGCAAGTATCTTTCACACTGGTCAAGCGCTAAATTGCAGGTAAAACTTCTCAGAATGTTATATTGCATGCTATGTTTAAAAATATTTGAAATGTAATGATATATTTGATGTGTATTTAACTAATGAGTTTATAAATACAATATTTTTAAATACTGCATTGAAATACGGATTTATAAATACAGGTATCTAAATACTGTATTGGAATACCGAATTCATAAATAAAGGTATATAAAAAATACTTTGTCAAACCTCAAAAGTATTTAAAATTGGGTATTTGAGTATTAAAATACCAAATACATGCCCATCCCTGCATAAAATTTTAATCATTATCACATAACAGTTTCTATACGGGGCTGAATCAGTGATGTTAGTCGGATTACCGCAAACACACAAAAGGTCCGTCAGGCTTCAAGGGGCGGCATGACAGTATATAAAAATTTAAAAACTACTATGGAAAAACATAGAAAATATTGGAATAATTTCTAAGTTACTTAATAACTCACTTAGATACACTATATTTGGTAGTCTATTATATGTATGGATTCGCAAATTCACTCAATTATTACAAATAAATGTTAGAAAGCCCGTTCACACGAAATAAGTGAATGTGAAAAAAAAAATAATTAAAAAAAATTGGATTCGTTTTTATTTAAACTTCAACGGGTGGGGTTTTTGAGTCAAGATTGTTTTTATAAAGTATAACGTCCTCGTCAGTTTGCTTGGATTCATTCGAACTATGACGTTTTTTTTTATATGCTAAAAGGTTTGTTATTGGGTTTATGAAGGTGGCAACTTTTACAGGCCTAAAAATGGTCGCCATGAGTCATAATTTAGCAGATTCGGAACTAATGAATCAACTCCGGAGTGATGCCAATCTCTCTCCGCATTCTCAACTGTCTCTATTTTCCAACGGTACGTAATATACGTTTCCACTTATGCGTTAGATACCCTACTTATGCTCTTTACTTAGTATAGTTCCTCGACCTCCACTTTCAAGATCGAGAGGAACAATCAACTGCCGAGCCTACAACCACATGCGGACGTACTTTCCCACCTGGAGCAGCTTTAAATACTAATTTGGAAACTCAAAACATTGATGACATTTTTGCACGTTTCGTGAGGAAAAAACTTCACCAGCTACCCAATGCTCTGCTCGCCGATTTGCCGTCGTTGAAGGTCGTAAACTTGCGTAGCCTCGGCCTCGTTAGTTTACCCGAAGACTTACTCTGGAACTCGAGCGGAGTACAGAAACTTCACCTCAGCCGGAATTACTTGACAGCTGTACCTGAACTGCTGCTCAGGGACGCGGTGGAGCTGTCAGAACTATTGCTCCCCGGAAACAAAATCGTGGCTATTCCCGACGGCTTCTTCGCTGCGACCAAAAAACTGACGGTTCTCGATCTCTCGAAAAATCGGTTGACATCAATCAACGCGTGAGTTTCTTTTTTTTTCAGCAACGAAAATTAAAATAAAATCTTCAATAGTAGAGGCAATGGTAATGTTTTTGGTATTTCTACAACAGAAACACCTTTGAGGGACTGACATCTCTGGAGGTGCTGAATCTGGAGGACAACGATCTCAGATGCATTCACCCTGAGGCTTTCGTCGACCTCGAAAATCTGAAGATAGTAAAGCTCGGAAACAGCGAGCCTACGATGCTTACATGATTATTTTAATCGATGATATTACAAATCAAACAATTAATCCAAGGCTCTTGCGGCAAGTTCGAGAGCAAGTTGTGCATTTTCTTTTACTTATATTTTATATTTTTTTTAAAAAAGAAACGCAAATTTTTGTTTAAAAAAATACGGCTTTCGTTGAATAAAAAATAAAACCAATGCGATTGGAGCTATTGATAAAAAATGAAAGTTTTTTGTAATTTGCGGGAAAATGTATTCATCAAACAGAAATAATAACTGTAACCCTTCCAAAAAATTTAAAAAATCTTAGTTTAAAAAAATATAAAATCATAAGAAAAATTCTTATTTGGTGAATATTTATATAGAGTACTTGTGTATTCCAGCAATAATGCGGGTTGAAAAAACAAAAGATTTAATCCCTGATATCATTCACACAGACTCACACGAGTCACACCAAGATGGACATTTTTTTAAAAAGCATATTCTGTAACCTTTGGATCAAGAAACATATTAAAAATGTTGCTTCAAAAATGTTTTCTTGATTGATGCAACGAAAAATTTCTTGGTGAGAATCGAAAATTAATTTCCGGTAAAAAGGATAAAAAATACGTTTTATCTATTACATGCATAGGTACTTAGTAAACCTGTTGAATTAGTCGACTCGCTGCAGCTGTCATTTTTTTATGTCACATAATTAAGTACGCATACTCATTATACATAGATAAACTTAACTTACGGTAACTTAAACTTACCTGTAACGTATACGTTCAAATTCGAGATGCAATGGCATTCCTAATTTAGTTACATAATTTTTCGAAAACGTCCAAACGCGACTATCCCCAGCTGCTGTACAATTTGTTACGTATCCTATACTTATCGCAAAGTGTACAAATCATCCCGAATTCTCAAGCTTCGGATACTTACACTGCTACTTATAACTGTGCATTTTAAAAAATCGACCTGAAACTTTCTTTTCGGTTCACACCTGCAGTGCAGAAAAGTAATACCTGTTCTGCTCAGGTAGTCCGGTGCAACATATATTTATAACCTCAGTACTTATACACATTCAACAAAACAATGGACAGCACTGCAGTGGAATCGAAGCACTTGCTACACAGCGGCTACTTCCATCCGGTTTTGCGACGATGGCAGTCGCCGAACGTCGAGATCACGCCGGAAAGCTTGATGTATCCGATTTTCGTCCTGTGAGTATGACACATCATTTCATCATTTTTGTTCGTCAGTGGCGTTGCATCATGACCCCAAGCGTTTGTCGCGTTGCANTCTCTCTCTCTCTCTCTCTCCTCTATGTAAACATTCCACGATTAAAGGCATTGCACGTGTACTCGCGTGCCTTTTAAATATTGCTGTATAGATACTATTCGCGGGCGTTATCGTTAACGCGTTTGATCGGTTATAGAAATGGCTCGTGATTGGCTCTTCTATTGCTTTGTAGGTGCCAGCAATTAATAGTGCGATTCAATTATCGTTGCCGGCAATTGTTCAACGACAATGTAAACAATGAGCCTTGTTTTTTTTTTTTTTTTCATTTTAGAGACGATCCCGATGCTGTCACCGAAATCAAGAGTATGCCAGGGATCAACAGATATGGGATCAATAAACTGAAGGGCTTGCTGGAGCCTATGATTGCCAAGGGACTAAAGTCTGTTTTGTTGTTTGGCGTTGCAAACACTTTGCAAAAGGTACTGTATACACTCTTTGATGAAGTATGGAGCGAGATCCGCTGGATTAATTTTTACAAATATGTAAATGTCAATGTTGCAATAACACATATTTTAGGACAAAATTGGAAGTGGTGCTGATTGTCCAAAAAATCCCATTGTTCAAGCAGTACCTTTGTTAAAGATATGGTTTCCTGACTTGATTATTGCGTGCGATGTGTGCTTATGTCCATACACGAATCATGGTCACTGTGGAATTTTAAATGACGATGGCACTATCAATAATACTCCTAGTATTAAGCGAATCGCTGAAGTTGCTGTTGCCTACGCTAAAGCTGGTTAGAATCATTTGAAGTCTTTTTTTTTAATGAGTATACTGAACAGGCTTGATGATATTCCTTTTTCATTTTGAACAGGAGCACACATAGTTGCCCCATCCGATATGATGGATGGTAGGATTAAAGCTATCAAAGTTGCTCTGGCTAATGCTGGTTTATCAAACAAAGTGGCTGTTCTGTCATATGCTGTAAAGTTTGCATCTGGGTTTTACGGACCTTTTAGAGATGCATCCAAATCAGCACCGCAATTTGGGGATAGACAGTGTTATCAGTTGCCTTCTGGGAGCAATGGTTTGGCAGCAAGAGCTGCGGTATGTAGTTTTTCATTTGTTTTTTTACTCTCTAAAACTGTATATATTTATGGGTTCTGCTGGCACAAAAATTGTACCTACGTGTTATTACCCATTATAGGCAAGAGATGTTGAAGAAGGTGCTGACATGTTGATGGTAAAGCCAGGCCTGGCATACTTGGATATTGTAAGGCAAACGAAAAACGCACATCCAGAATACCCCATGTTTATTTATCAAGTGTCTGGAGAATATGCGATGCTGTATCATGGAGCCCAAAACGGAGCAATCAATTTAGAGGCTGTGTTAAAAGAGGTTTTATTGTGTATGAGGAGAGCTGGAGCAGACTGTATAATATCGTACTTTACACCTTTGATTCTAGATATGCTGTCGCCAAAGAGTAAATTTTGAGGCCTTGTCGGTTTTCTTTTATTGACTGTTACTTAAAAGCATGAAAATTACAGGCTGTACAGAAATTATGCACGATAACGATTGATAACGTTATTCGTACTTCTTCTTAGAGTAACATGCATAATTTTTAATGTTCCTTTGAGGCAATATTTTTATTGCTGCGACTCAATCGTGCAATCTTACTTACTTTGCGTTGGGCTCATTTCTCTCGTACTGAATATTTTTGAAATAATTTTTTTGAGCTGTAATTAATTGAATAGGATATTTATGGGAATTCGTAAAGATTTACGTATTTTGGGAAAAATGTTGTGGTTAAATGTAAATAATGATTAAAACTTTCGTCACGGTAGAGCTTTGTTGAGGTGACAGGTAAGGTGAATAAAATGTGTGTTCATGAAACGGAATTAGTACTATTGTATTCTCTCAACCCAAGATCCGCTGTCCCGTTATCCGTGTTCAAAAAAGTATGACACTAGCGCGCTATGAATAAGCCAGGAGTGGCCTTCAAGTACCCTAGGCCCTTTTCTGTTCTATTGGAAAAATTCTTAAGTTGTGGAAAAATTTTCAGAACTTTAAATTTTGATTCAGCTTACTGAACATGACAGCTACATCACATTGGAGAAGAATTACATCGTTCTATTCGGAACAAAAAAAAGTGAACAAAGAAATCATGCATGTCAATTTTTCGACTTTACTATTGCGCAGCTCATTACTAATCATCTTATAATACTAATAATTTTTGATCCTCTACGGCAAGATTTTCGATTTGTCACCGCCTCGAATGTCTCGATAATAACGAAAAAAAATTTTGAATGAGAAACATAAATCCTCTCGTACATTAAACAACGTGTACAGACAAAAGTAAGCAGCAAAAAACACAATCAAATCACCCGTAAGTACATTGTCAAAACGCAAACAGGATTCGATGCAAAGTACGAGTATTATTGCACCAATCCCGAGAAATCCGGAGAGAATAATAAAAGATCTTGCATCAGCCCCCACGAGAGAGAAGAAAACGTTCGGCAAACGACAATTAATCAGCCCCCGAAATTCCAGCTGATGACAGTGACCCACTTGAATTACAATCTCGGCCAACGTCATTGAACCCGGCAAACAAACAAGGGGCGCGCAAAGACCATCTGCAATTTTTCCAAGGTACGGCTCTGCGAGAGCTCCCGCGGAGAGCCAATCCGGACACTCCCCGAAGCTTCTCGAAAGACCACAGCGCGTATCCGCGAGCCGCACGAACGGAATATCCCACATCTCCCCCGCGCACGGTCCCCAGTCCCCACCCCGCGCGTGACGTGGGCCAATGCCGGCGAGCCAACTTGGGCGATTCGCCTCTCCAAGCCCCCGACTCGGGAGTCTCTCGGGACGCTGCCCACGTCTCTTCGAGCGCGCCAATCCCGTCCGGCCACGACGAGTTTGTCCCGTTAATAATCCCGGCGCGGACTTTCCTCGCCAGTCAGTCGCACCAGAGTGAGCCCAGCAGCATTGTGCACCTTCCGAGAGAGCGAACGAGCTCAGCTGTACTTATACCTTTTTGTTTTAATTGTTCGCGGATCGTGTGATACATTAATCTTCGAGCAGCATACGAGTTTTTCAAAATGGTGAGTACCTATTTTCTTTGCATATTTTTTTATCACGGCTGAGCCACAATTTTGAGGTTGTCTCGTTTTCGCGCACGCTACCGCAGGGCTCTCTCGCAGCAAAAGGGAGCACGTACAATACTTAATAAAAGCCCATCGTGCAGCGTGCATCTGCAATTGGGGCCACCGCGCTCCGGATTCCAGCTCGGCAACCACCTCTGTCCCCGTTGAGCGTGTCTCGATCGTTTCGTACACGTATGCTTATTTTTTTGCAAAACTTGAGCGAGCTTCGCTGAGCTTTCGAAGCTTTTTTTGCTGAAGCGAAATATCGTTCGAGATTGTGTTAATTCAAGCGCGTTGAAACTTTGAGCAAACTTTGCTTCCAGCCGACGCGATCCACGTACACGTTTAATTTTCGGTAAATTCTTTTTGTTCCCGCAAGCTCTTGCAAAAGGTTGACGTGGCGGCTGCTGTTGCTGCTGGAGAGTTAACAGACTCCAGGAGCGCATGGATGGCTCCGTGAACCTAATATAAAAATATATAGTCATAGTAACCATAAGTTGGGCTTTTTGCTTTCCCTTTGCCACTTGAGTACTGCAGCTGTATTATAGCTGCTCGTGATTTACCGCTATTCGTATTTATAAATTGTTTCGCGTTGGCATTGCTATCGCGATTTTTTTATTTTCCCATAAAAGCTGCTGGTCATCTTCTATTGTACTTATTAATAACAGCTCTACTTGTGACGTGTACCTACACACATATGTCGTCAAAGCATAATACGAAAAATATGTTGGTAGGATTCTTGTTATACGCGTCGCGTGTAATTTTGTAGTCTAATTGACTTATTAACTATAGATAGTTGAAATTTTTTTCTAATTACAGGTCGATCGAAAGAAGGTTGGAGGTTTATTAGGGCTCCTCGTAGTCCTGGCAGTCGTGGCAGTCCTGGCACACGCCAAGGATGAAAAGAAGGAGGAGACTGGCATTGTCATTGGTATTGATTTGGGAACAACGTACTCATGGTAAGTCCGAATTTCTCCCGTAAGACCGTGCAACAATAACTACTGTGTATATCAAAACGAGCGCTCGACTAATCCGTAAAACGTTACAATTTTCAGTGTCGGTGTATTCAAAAACGGACGCGTCGAGATCATCGCCAACGACCAGGGTAACCGTATCACGCCCTCGTACGTGGCCTTCACCCAGGAGGGTGAGCGCCTGATCGGCGATGCCGCCAAGAACCAGCTGACCACAAACCCGCAGAACACCGTGTTCGACGCTAAGCGTCTGATCGGTCGCGATTGGGACGACACCAACGTCCAGCGCGACATCAAGTTCTTCCCCTTCAAGGTCGTGCAGAAGAACAAGAAGCCGCACATCCAGATCGACACCAGCCAGGGAACGAAAATCTTCGCTCCCGAGGAGATCTCCGCCATGGTCTTGGGCAAGATGAAGGAAGTCGCCGAGGCCTACTTGGGCAAAAACATCACTCACGCCGTCGTAACTGTCCCTGCCTACTTCAACGACGCCCAGCGTCAGGCCACCAAGGACGCCGGTACCATATCCGGCTTGAACGTCATGAGAATCATCAACGAGCCAACCGCCGCGGCCATCGCTTACGGTCTTGACAAGAAGGAGGGCGAGAAGAACGTCCTCGTCTTCGACTTGGGTGGCGGTACCTTCGACGTCAGTCTTCTTACTATCGACAACGGAGTCTTCGAGGTCGTTGCCACCAATGGTGACACTCACTTGGGTGGTGAGGACTTTGATCAGCGTGTCATGGAGCACTTTATCAAGCTGTACAAGAAGAAAAAGGGCAAGGACATTCGCACGGATAACCGTGCCGTTCAGAAGCTGCGTCGTGAAGTCGAGAAGGCCAAGAGAGGTCTTAGCTCCAGCCACCAGGTAAATATCGAATTTTAATCATTGATGTTTCATAAATTACGAGTTTTCGTTTTTATTGTATGAATTAATACAAAAAAAAAAAACTTACCCAAAATACCAAATATTAATTATTTTTCAGGTCAGGATCGAAATCGAGTCCTTCTTCGAGAACGAGGACTTCTCCGAGACTCTGACCCGTGCCAAATTCGAGGAGTTGAACATCGACTTCTTCAGAAGTACTCTGAAACCAGTCCAGCGAGTCCTGGAGGACGCTGATATGAACAAGAAGGACGTCGATGAGATTGTACTCGTCGGTGGTTCCACCCGTATCCCCAAGGTTCAACAGCTTGTGAAAGAATTCTTCAATGGCAAGGAGCCGTCCCGAGGTATCAACCCCGACGAAGCCGTCGCTTACGGTGCTGCTGTCCAGGCGGGAGTACTTTCCGGTGAACAGGACACTGACGCTATCGTCCTTCTCGACGTGAATCCACTGACCATGGGTATCGAAACCGTTGGAGGTGTCATGACCAAGCTCATCCCCAGAAACACTGTGATTCCTACCAAGAAATCCCAGATCTTCTCTACTGCCTCGGACAACCAGCACACCGTCACCATTCAGGTCTTCGAGGGTGAACGTCCCATGACCAAGGACAATCACCTGCTCGGAAAGTTCGACCTTACTGGCATTCCACCAGCGCCCCGAGGTATTCCTCAGATCGAAGTTACCTTCGAAATCGACGCCAACGGTATCCTGCAGGTATCTGCCGAGGACAAGGGCACCGGTAACCGCGAAAAGATTGTTATCACCAACGACCAGAACAGACTGACGCCAGAAGATATCGAGCGAATGATCAAAGACGCTGAGAGGTTCGCCGACGAAGATAAGAAGCTGAAGAAGCGCGTCGAGGCCCGTAACGAACTCGAGTCCTATGCTTACTCTGTCAAAAACCAACTCCAAGACAAGGAGAAGCTTGGCTCGAAGGTCAGCGACGATGACAAGGCCAAGATGGAGGAAGCCATTGATGAAAAGATTAAGTGGCTTGAGAACAACCAGGACGTGGAACCAGAGGAATACCAGCAACAAAAGAAGGAACTCGAGGGCATCGTGCAGCCCATCATCACCAAGCTGTATGCCGGCCAAGCCCCACCACCAACCGGCGGTGAAGGAGGTGCAGATGAGGAAGATCTCAAGGATGAATTATAATCCAAGGCCGACCTCTAAGGGACTCAAAAGGTCCAAAATAGACTGATGCAATGAATCCGCTTTCTTTGTGGTCCAAGCAAACAGGACCTTTTTTCAATAATGACTGCTGTCCAGAGGTTATTGGCCTAACAGATGGTGAAAAATTGAACTAATCGACTCTTTATTTTAATAGCTTGGATAGTTGAATGATTTACGGTTTATCAGGTTAATAAACTTTGGGGTAGCATTTTTCAATACCGGCATTTTGCACCTATTTGCTTGGACCATTCGGACAAACGCTCTAGAGACTAATTGATCGTATAAGCGTGAGTGTGTAAGTGGCAGTGGGTCTTTGCTAATAGGAGGTCCTGCCAAAGCCACACCGCTCCGACTTGGAAATTCCAATAGTTCTGCGATCGTTAACGAGGTCTTGGGATGATTGGCATTGTTAGAGGAGAGTTGCGCGCTGAGACCTACAGGCTATCTCGTCAGAGATGAGGAAAAACCACTCGTCTTTACAACGGCTGTGATGATGGTCTCGCATGTATAATTATCATTTACTCTGTATCTTATTTGCCACGAGGAACATCAGCAACATTCCGTTGGATTCTATTAACCATCAAATAAAAGATTAATTAAGAAAAAAAATGATAAAATGATTTTTTCGCTTAGCAATATTTTTAGGACAACGGAATGTAAGGACATGCTTCACATAGAGGAGACTATCACACACTTGATCGTGAACTCTCTTCTTTTTGTAACAAGACTTCGCGTATCGTTGATATTTATTGTTTTATACATTAATTTTCATTAAATGTAATTTTTCCAGCATTGCAGATTATGGTAAAACTCTCTTGTTTGTTGAGTGGTTAAAGCGTTAAGTATGTGTGAGCAACGTGTGTTAGATAATTTCAATTGTGCAAGATAGTGCGTGTATGGCTCGATGTCCAGTATGGTGTTAATTCTTCGAAAGTATATATATATATATTGAATTATTGTATCGTACTATGTACGTACTGTACGAATCATATGCGTGCTCGTGAGAATGCATCTGTATTCATAATCATCATGAAAAATAAAACATTTTTTCAGTACTTAGATCTTTCTCATTTACGTAAGAAAAAGAAAAATGCGTTTGAAAAATTTCCAGTTTTCTATTTATCAAGCATAAAAATTATACGACAAATGTATATATAAATCGATTTTTAGATGGATCATCAATATAATTCGTAATCTAAAATTGTAAAAACTTTACAGCATTTAATAATAAATGTTTATAAATAAACGAATGTGACACTCGTCTTTATTTGAATGTAGATTTGAGCATTACTCATATTTTTGAATCCCATAAATATTTTTAAAGTTAGGTTTTATCTTGGAGAATACAATTAAAAATCTTATTCAAATCAATACATTTTTTAAAAAGAAGATTTATTAAAATCTAAATAATTTACAACTTGTTTGAAGAAATTTAATACTTCATATTTTTTTGTAAAACGAATCTCATTAACAATACCATCATAACATTCTTAAACTAAATACTATTTACACAATAAGTCCGCTGTATAACTGCGCCTCGGCCTCTGGTGATTCTATTCTGTTCTTCAGGTGATCCAGTGTGTTGGCGAAATGTTTTTGTATCTGCTCAGTCTCTTCACTGATCTCCAAGTTGGGCAATTCGTCCTTGATCTTGGAGATGACCTGATTAAGGATCTGTACAGTGACAGCTGTATTGCCTTTTTCATAAAAGTACACATAGTGGTTCAAGAGTTCTATATACAGCTGAACTTGTACTGATATGTCCATACACTGATTGGCAATCCTAATGCCTTTTTTCAGACAATCTAATACTTTATTCTTGTCCTGCATCTCTTTGCCCTCGGTGCCCAAAGATTTGCCAGACCAGAATATATGCGAACAGGTGGCTACTCCACGGCACTGGTCGGGCTTTCTCAAAAGCTTACTGGCGTACAGGGCGCATTGATTTCTAACCGGCTCAGCGTTCTCCTCACCAAAGCAATTCATTTGTTCAAACGTGGCGATAATAAGCGTGATGGCAGCGAATTGTGCCTTTGAATCACTTATTTCGTCTTCGTAGATCGAGAATGCCTGGCTCATAAACTCGTACGCGATCACCTCAAAGTTATCAAAGCGGATCTCGCCGATCGCCAATGCGCCCTGGAGAAATAGCCTGAGAGGAAGCTCGGCAAGTTCGACTTTGAGGAGAGCCGTGATGGTCGAATGGCAGAACTGGAAGATCTTTTGACACTTTTTCTGCCACATTTCGTCCTTGCTATGCAGATTTTTGTAAGTAAATGCAAGCTGATATGCTTGAAACACTATAGGTGGCAGAGTGTACCTCACTCGTTTACTGCCACCCGAGACGAAGTGTTTCCTTGCCGTGCTGAGTATCATATACTGCTCATCTGCTACCTCTGACTTGAAGTAGTGGATCAATCTACCCAAGAGGCCCTGCTCCTCTACAAACTCCTCTGGATCATCCTCGACAACGCGATCCGTCTGATCCTGAATGAGCGGCGCAATCATCAGTAAAATCGCATCCACCTGATCCGGTGATGGGATCAGGGTCTCGTTGTCCAATATATTTGTCACTATGTACGTCGCCAGTAACTTCCGCCCCTCACAGTCAAAGTAACCCAAGAGTGGTCTGTAATTGTTCAATTTTAAAACTGTCAGAATATTCTTGTAGTTGTCAATAGGTATCTTCAAGAGCCTCGACAATTCTCTGGAAACTGCACTGTTGAATTCCAAAATTTCTATGGGTATTTTCTGGAATATCTGGTGCGTGTTCAATAGCACCTTGTCGACGTAGTCCACCCTATCTGGGTAACACTTGTGGGCCAGATTTATCAGGGCCACCTGCAGGGATATTATGTCCTCCAGCGGCATGTCATGCCTCGTCTGGACGATAGTCGACACCTGATCGCTGAACACGTCGAACAGCTGAATGTCCTGCGGTATGCCAGCCGGCTGACTCGGACTCCCGGGCCCGCCCACGCCGTCGGATCTCTGACTGAACGCGGCCAGGCGGTCGATCAGCGAGATGATGATGTTCTTGATATTAACGCCGTTCTGCAGCTCGGCGCAGGACTTGAGGAAGGCATTGAGGGTCTGCAGGTGGAACTCGTCCGGAAAGACCTGGATGATGCACTCCATGAGGTACTCCTGGGCAATGGCGTCTCTGCAGCTGACCACCTGCTCCAGTATTCCCGGCAGCACGAGCTTTGTGTACTTGTCGAGCGTGACAGACTCGAGCTGGCTCAGCCTGACCAGGTTCGTGCCCACCAGGATCCTCAGCTCCTCGCGCTCGCGCTCCCTCCGCTCCCGCTCCCTACTGTGGCCCTGGTGCTGCATGCGCACCCAAAGCTTGTTCATCTCGGCAAAGTTCATGAGGATGAAGTCGACGCTGTCGCGGACGGTGCCCTCGTCCGTGTTGCTATCATCGAGGTTGTCGGGCAGTATGTTCCTGGTGCACTGGAGCAGGTAGTTCCTGAGAAAGAGGCCCCTGAGCGGGTGCTGCACGCCCCGGCACATTTCGACGAGGTCACGCAGGAGATCGCGCTTGAGGCACGGGTTGGTCTTTATGTAGACGATGCCGACGGTGATGAGGAGATAGAGCCGGGGCACTATGTTGCCCGCGTACTGCACGAGCTCGTAGAGGTCGGCGACCTTGCGGCCTTTCTGGAACTCGTCGAGCAGATAGAGCTCGAGGTGCCGGAGCTCGTCGGTTATGGCCATGTAGAGCTCGTAGTAGCTCTTTGGGCTGAGCAGGCTGGTGCGGAGCTCGCCCAGCATCGTCGAGGCGTGCTTGAGGGCGTCCATGAGTTTGGCCTTGTCAAGGCAGTGCTTCATCTGGAGGGCCTGCACCTTCACGACCCCGATCGCGTCCTCCAGTAGCTTCTCCTGCTCCTCGAGCGCAGCCATCCTCGCTGGCGACGACGACGACAACGACGACGAAGTCGACCGCACTTTGGATGGATGTTTATTTACACCTGCTCAAGTATATGTACTCACCCTCGCTTGTATATGGTGTACAGTATATGGAACTTGGATCACTTGGATGCAATCTTAGGAAGCGATTTTCTTACTTATTTTTGTCTTTGATTTGCTCCGTTCACTGCAGTCAGCATTATATTATTTTTGACAGCTGCACTGTTGCACACGACCTTTCGAGCGACCTTTCATAACCTGAGACGAAAGTTTTGTTGTTTATCGTGATCGTGAAACATAACCCCCCCAAGCTGATATATGTCTGATGATTATATACCTATATATGACGTAAGTATATATAGGGTATATGTTGTTTTGTATGTTGTTTAATTAAAGATCGAGCAAAAGAGCGCCATTAGATATAGAAAAAGAAAATATATACACATTCTCGCTTACTTACTTACTCGCCTGAGCAGCCTTTTAAAATTGTTATTAAATATTTTCGACTGATGATTCGTTGAAGCACGTTAAGTGCCGTTCTTTTTGGAGTCTATGATTAGAATAAGCTGAGAATAGGCATATAACAGGTGGCTAGATTCATTGGAACACATTAAAAATTAAAAATAAACCGAGACGATAGGAATGTGTATCTGTAAATTAACAGAATTTTAATGATCTAAATGAACGACGAAAAACGACGAAATTAGGATAGTAGGCAATCGAATAAAAACAATCAAGAAAGAGGTTTTTTGATGAATTTATTTAAGGATCCAGCTTTGTTTGTATTTGATAACAAAAAAAATAGCAAAGTACTTTTGTACAATAACGCATTTGTTTTTCACATCATTGTCGTATCTCATTGAACTTTCGCTTCGTTTCCATGTAGTACCAGAATACAAGTAACAATAACAAAGATTTTAATCAACCAATCAATCAATCAATCAATCAATCAATCGAGAACTCGGACAGCACAGATTAGTAATAATGCAGCATGATTTGCAGACAAGGAGATTTTCGTGATGCAGTTCGTTCATCTACTTTTTTTCCGTCGAAAAAGTTAAAACGACAAATTTGCGTAGTCAACCGCTTTTTTTTTCTTTACAATCGTAAATTTGCGAAACTTTCCTTAAAAAAAAATTACTCGCTCGAGTTCACTTCCATAAGTAAGTTTGGAAAATTTTGTTTTGATGCGAACAAAACATATTTTATCTTCCGTTTTCGAAAATCTTCCAACTAAATTTTTTTACAGAAAAAAAAACAAAGACTGATCGCCTACTCATGCGCGCGTTTTTTTTCTAAGTTTGTTGCACTCTAAAAAATATAACAGTAGGTAGAACGTCCTTTGCTTTTGTTTAGTATTTTCTCGTCTCCCTTGTTTTCTCTTCATTTTATTTCACAGCGAAGAGCTCATCCTGCCTGTCTCGGATTATTGTTTAAATATACAGTAGTTAGTTCGAACTCGCCGAAGGTACAAAAATAAAATTTTGGTCGTGTGTAAATTCAAACAATCGACGTGGAATTTTGTTTCTTTCTCTCCCCATTTATTTTGATTTCTTTACTTTTTTGGTTAAAAAAGAAGATCGTTTGTATGGGCTTCTAAACGCACTCTTGTCGAGGGTAGATTGCGATACTTTTTTTTTTCTTCGCTTATAAATATACAGACACAAACAATCGGTGAGTTCTCTAGAAGGCTTTTTTCGCAACGCTTTTTCTTACACAGTCATAATGTTACTCATCGAAGGCGAGCTGATTTTTTTCACTTTTGTTACATTTTTTATCAATAATATAAAGAAGTTAACACAAGTTGAGAAAAAATCAAAAACGCACGCGCATTTTTATTTCTTTATGTTAATCTTTATGTTAATACGTATGCGTATAATGTAAGTGTATTAATTTGTAATTACGAAATGTATTGAAGTAGTAAGGCCGAAAGGTAGGCGTATATATTTGCTTTTAATGTACTATTATGATAATTATTCAATTGGTTTTTTCTTTCTTTTCGTTAAATTCGACAAAAATCGATTTGCGCTTTATAATATATCATGTATTAACAATATAGCTGCGAAGGGGGCTAAGGAGCGTCGCTCTTTTTTGTTCCAGCGCCACAGTCCCGCAGACGCAAGTATTAACTTTTCATTATTATTATTGTAATTATAATTATTATTACTATTATTTCATTGACAACGAGTTTGTATTATGTATACATATAATCTATAAATATGACTTTTTGCTTTTGTACAATATCTTTCTCTCTATTTTTCTTTGAATAAGAATCAACCACGTTCGAACAAAAATTGCAAGATTGCAATTTATTTAATCGTACGAAACAGGGACAAACTGCGGGACTGCGTCACTTTCGAGCTCGACGTCTAGACTAAATGCCTTTGCAGTTTCGAATTATTTGTTTTTTTTTTTTTTCCATCTTTTGTGGTTTTTTTTTGCTCAATTCTTTGTAATACTCTATGAAAAATATAGCACTTATAGTTCTAAAATAACGATCACTCAAAAACTACTCGAACCGCCAGCGAATCCAGACAGCATATTGTGAAAAAAAGGACTTAAGAGTTCTGTACGAGCGTCTCTGGCATAATGTACAGAGGTGAGAAACGTCGAGTTCAATATTTTTTCTTCATTCGGAAGTTTTCTCGTCATGAATAATTCGGGAGCTTTGGTATAGGAACACTTGGTTATTTCGATTAAATCGTTTTTTAAATTTTTTGATTCAAACTCCCGAAGTACGCAAATGCATACAAAAATAAGCGACCGTCGCACAGAACCCTCTCTTCGAGAGGTTAATATATATCTAGAAAATTATATTTTTAACATTTGAGAATTTTCTAGGAACTCAAACTTAAAAGCAATTAATTATACATTGGTAAAACGTACGAGCTGTCCAGATATCGGATTAACGCGGTGTTTCAAACGATACTTGCGAGTGATTGTTGAGTAAATTTTTATGTGTTGTATGATTTGCGGCTTATTTAGTCTCATAAGGTATAAATTACTGTGTGATTAATAATTTAAGCGTACGAAGAACACTATTTTTTTTTCTCATGAATACACCTTCACTGAACACACGTATTATAAATCAACGTTTACGTTATAATTTCAAGAATTGTTCTCTTTTTTGCTTCTGCTACTTTCTTTAGTAGTTTCATCAGTGATTGCGTGGACAGATCGCTAACGCTATTGCTCTATACGCAAATAATCACCTCTCCTCACGTTCTTTCGCCTCTACTTATACACAGTTGGAAATCATTTTTAATTTGAAATGAAAAAAAAAATTTTTGTTCAAGGATTGCTAAATATCTTTGGTTTCTAGTTGTATATTTCAATAATTGCATCCAGAACAGGATTAACAAAAGGACATTAGTTTCGATTTGAGAACGAATTTGTTCTTAACAACAGCTCTTAGATTCCAAATGTGTAAAGTACAAATGATTCGAGTAAATTTGTTCACTGCGCAATTTTGCATCTGCATTAATATTTATTATTTTTACATTTTTTCGCTTATTTACCGCTTTTTCTCATCTCACGGCTTGTATATTTCTAGTTCTTTTTATTTTTTCCTAGGTATGAACACATTCAACATATCGTTTTGTTTAATCACACAGACTGGTTTGTCCAGAAAAGCTTACCCAGCTATGAAAATTATAAGTTTACCCAATAGAGAGCAGAATGTTTTTGAATGCATTTTACACGCCCGATGTTTCTTTCCTCTTAGTCTTACATCATAAAAATGGTCTTATTGATAAAGGATGCACATATGACAATAGCTAAGACGTGGACGATATATTCTGCTTTTTTACCATATACTTGATGACTTTTGATCTAAATTTACAATTATTATCGAGTTTAATGACCATGAATCAATTTTTTGCTCATTACTTACGTTATAATGTTAGTTAAGACTTAGTTGTAGAGAATAATATAGGTCATCAACAAGATATTCTGATATCTGTCACGTAAATTTTTGGTGAAGAATTTATGTTGAGTAATAAATTTTACTTTGACATTTTTTTGCAAAAATTATTTTTTTTTTTTAAATAACAACGTTCATCTTAATAAACTATCATTGAGTTCGAAACTTTTTTCCAAGTGTGAACAATATAATATAGCCAAGTTAAGTAAGCAATTAAATTCATATTCCGCTAGCTAAGTTTTGAAAGAAATTTCGAACTCTATATTGAAATCACAGAAACTTTTTCAAACAGATCCAAAACAAAATACTTTTATTCCCTAATTTATAAATTTTTTAATTTTTACATTATTGTCATAGCTTTACCTTTCATTCCTAAATAACTTCAAATGCCTTTTTTTATGTTTGCCAGTTACTCGTCACTAATACTAGTAGATATTTAACCCAGAATTTCTTGTTGACGACTGATTTCTACTTTAATAACACGAAGTACGTGCATGAATAAATGTATATGCTAAAACGTATGAATGTGAATTACGCTTTTTTGCTGATATTGTAAGAGCAAGAGAGTTTTTATATATAAGTAGTATTGATATACATACACCTATTTATTAGCACAAAAGTACTCGTCTAATAAGATATGATGCATTAATATTAATATTAGTATAATTACTTTTTTTTATCATTTTCTCAACTTCCTTTTCCTTATAAAAAGCCTCGCATAGTAATCATTATGAATTGTATTAATATTGTTTAATATTGATTAATATAAGTTATAACTATTACTATCAATAAACATAATTAACGAAATTTTGCCAAGTAGCAATTTTCCGCAATATGAGTAAATAATCTCTCTAAGCGCATTGTTCCATAATTATTATTTCGGTGCTCACGTTTATTTTAAATTTGTTTAGGAAAAATTTGTCTAAAAAATATTTTTTAATAACATAATTCGCAAGTGCGCGTGGCAAGGCCATGTGATCTCAGCGCAGTAGCTGTAGTCGAACAATAATGATCCTAAAATATAGCATAAAGCAATTGTCGGTTCATTTTGCATATTACAATTATTTTTCGTTCCCTTTTGTGATTATTGAGTAAAATCGCGCAAAGAGAAATCTCGTAGAGCTTACCAACTACATAGTATTATTAATAATGTTATTGTTATTATTTAACTCACTTCTCATTTACATAGGAATAATAATCTTCAATGAGAAAGTTCTAAACTTACAGAAAGTGTGCATGAATGGGAGGACTGTTAGTAGTCGAACCTCGAATCAACTGGTGCATTTTTAATCTATGCGTGCATTCAATTGAATGCTCAATTTTTAAAAAAAGGAGCTGCTAAATTTGCGAATATACAAATAAGCATACGCTAGTTACGATTATTCATACAGAGGACAGACTTTATTTGCAGAACACAGCCATGTTAGTTTAGACTTTTTTGTTTTTCAATATTTTTGCAAATATGCGAGATACCTTAAATCAGTATATTCTAAATTTACAAGAATTATATACTATATTTAACGTTTTTTTCGAAAAGACTGTGTGATACTCATAAGGAAACGCGTATAAAATGCTATGTAAAAAGCGTAACAAGAATCTAACAAAGTACAAAAAGTAGATCACAGACGAGTTAAAAAATAAACAAATTTTTTTTTTTTTTTTTAGTCAAAGTACGAACACTTAAAACTAGATTTTTAGTTCAGCAAACACTTACAAAATGTAAATTATCAACAATTCGATTTTATGTTTTATCTATGAGTATCACAAGACAAAAGTCAGTGCAATGATTGTGTTTTCAAAATGCAAGCCAGTGAAAATTCGAGGTTCGATAATGTAAAAGTTGTTTATCTCCGACATCGCAACTATTTAGATTCTGGATATTGACGTTTTTTTTTTTTTATTTTTTAACAAAATGTATGTGCTAAATTGAAACATGATTTCAACAAATGAATCAGACTGGGCGCGCGCCTCTGACTACATTTAGCTTAGCCATCAGTTTTTCATCATCACCATTTTTGTATCTACCTTGAATATAAACATCGTATTTCTTGTATCACAGTAATGTATCAGTTTATTTTTCATTTCCATTTTTTCCCTAACTTCGGATATGGCAAATATGAAGATAACAGTAAATTATACTAATGTACGTCTATACTCTTTGGGGCTAAATGCATATCACAGTGGGAAAATTTCATCTTCTTCAACGTGCTCTTATATAAACTTATTATTTTTGTCTTCCGAGGCGTTTAAGAATTCCTATTCCCGTATTTCATTATTTTTGTCGCGTACTTTATTTATTTATTTTATCTATATTAGCAGAGGCGCGCCAGTCTTCACACAATTTATACACAGTTCTAAAAAGTATTATTCACAATTTTATTTCTTAATTATTTTTTTTTATAGTTTTTTTCGTGTTGCTACATCATCGAGTTATCGAATCTTACAATTTATTAAGAGGAGCGCTTTTGCGTTTGGGTTTTGCCTTATTTCTTTTATTCTTTACTATTGGACTAAAAATTAGTGACCCATCAAAAATCAAAATAAGATTTATCCATGTGTTTTTCGTGTTGAATTATTTTTATCTTTCCTTTTATTTCTATCATACTGAGAAATGCACCATAGATTACTTGCGATCTGCTCTAGTTAATCTAATACCCAGTCTTAACGCTAATGATCTGCCGTGTAAGCGGATTAATCGTTTTATTTTTTACCCGACTTGACTTTTTCATCAACGCGTGTGAATTACGAAGCACAACAGAAATATGTATACTCGCACATGTGTAATTTATAGTTACTGCGAAGTGAAAATTTGTAAGAGACCGTCAAAATAACATGCATCAACAGTTAACTTGTTCGATTCAACCGGATTATGTATTGATACTTTTCGCTTTGTTTTACTATATATTTTAATATGTACACATAACAGCGGTCTCATTTTTACCCTGAACGAAGTAAGAAGTATAAAAGGTAAATAAAAAAGTAATGTGTATCGGATCGGGTATGTTATATTGAAACCCATAGCACGTGGTTTAATTTCTAATTATCAGTGTGCTAATTGTCGATTCACGAACTACCGATACGAAGCTTACAGTCGACTTTTTACACCGTCATGTATCCGTGCCTACGTCCGACTTTATTTTACGAACATTACGATTAAGAGAACGAGTTTTTTATTTCCATTGGCCGAAATATTCAAGGAATGTGCCACTCACGACACTTTTTGTGATTTCTCTTGTACAAGTTCCACACTTTCAAAGAAAAAATTTGATATTTTTCTAAGCATCAGAGTTCAGAAGTTTTATTTAGTTCGTTTGGTTTTTGTTGGAAACTCATTGCAGGTATACTTTTATGCAAAACTCGTGAAACATCTATACAACATTTGAAGTTCTTTAAAAAATTATAAACTTAAATACGTTTGAACGCTTTTAGTGTGATTACGTTTTTTCTAATGCCTTTCTATTTCTAAAAATATAAAGTCGGCTTTTTCTCGCTATTAAGTAGTAACAGATAAAGACAAACAGTTCTTTTTCATAGCGAACTGAGAAAAATCTGGTAAGTTTATACAACTTTCGAATGAAAAAAAAAGTTTATTTTACTTCTTTCGAAATAATAACTAGAAAAATGATCGTGCGAAAGCTTCTATGATTTTCGGTACCTTTTCGTCAAAGCCACATATCGTTAGAATATGATTATCATAATTATTCTTGTTATGTGTCGAAGAGGCACACATGGCACAATTTACCAACCTGCAACAACAGAAATACGAAAATTGTGAATAATTTCACTGCAAAAGATTTTTGAAAATGATTTACAGCGCAATATAAATCTACACCTACTTTGCATTAGGTTGGCCCATTTTTGTCCTATATGCTTTAATACCAGCTTCCGAGGTATCAGACTTCTGATTAGTTTGATTAATTACGTTGATGAAAACGTCGATGCTTTTTCTCTGATCACCAGCCCAGACCATGGGCTTACTCAAATCAACCGCGTCCGTGCTGGATTCAAACTTCTTCAATTGGTTCATAGCCTGCAGGAAAGTTAAATTTGGGCCAAGTTCTACACACTTTATCTCGTCGTTAACGAATGTTGCTACGGTGACGTTCTTCTCCGCACGAAGAAGAGCCAGTGCAATCAAACAGCCAGCCTCGGCAGCGGTCACATTGCCACAATGCCAGCAACCTGCCTCAATTATGGTTTTGCTCATATTTATTGTAATCATGTAGTGCACATTGGTTTCACTTTCTTGTAAATGCTGTGAATGAATGGTTAATGAAATATTGATTGCTGGTGTACATAAATGTAAATGCATTCATGGAAAATCAAACTCACAGCAAATGACAAGTTTAACAGTTTGGTAAGAGCATCTGTAACTTTCTTGTTGGGTGCAGGTGGGGGCTGGATTGGTGTTTTTGCATTTTCCCTAACCTTCCGCTTTTCGAACGACAAAGGCCTATAAGGGAAAGCAAACATGAATTTAAAAAAATATGTACACACAAATGATTTCACAGATAAACGAAAAACGACTTACTTTCCACAATTTTCGTAATCTTTAAGATGGACCAAAAATATAGCAGGATGAATAGGCTTTTCTTTCAGAAAATTTTGTTCGCTCAAAACATCCAAGACTTTTGAAATCATAACAGTTTGTTCAGGTTCTAGGAATTTTAAATTGTGAATTCTCTGTAGATTTTTCAAGAGATCTTTTATACTCATGGAGCACACAAGTGATTCCCATATCTTGAAAATAGAAAAGATAAAAATTTCGTGTGAAGTTTGCCATATCTACGCGTGTACATATATATATTTTAAAAACACTTACATCTTTGGATGTCAATAAATGTCCTGGGACATGGTCAAGCGTGAGATTCAGGGTTTCGATTAACCTCCCTGCTACAACTGGATCTTCGCAATGCTTGAAGTCTTCGATGGATTGAAAATATTGCATCAGACCACTTTGCGTTTCATTCAGCTGCTGATATTTATTTTTAATTCCTTTCATTCCTTGCAGTATATAATCCACTACAAACATTTTGTCTGGAAAAACAGGATTCAATTTAAAACCATCTCTTGATGTATCAATAATTGTAAGGCAATACAAAAAATGTATCCTCACTCTCGTCATCTGGCTTATAATGCACCAGCCGAATTATGTCCTTGTGTTTCCAACCAAATCTGCCCTGACCCTGGCAAACTATTTCAGCCAATTCCCTGGCTGTCTTTTTATTATAGTAATTTTTGACCGCTCGCTTCCACCCATGACCCCAGCCATGCTTGCTGTTAATCTTTTTGTTCAACTGTGAACTGAACTTGTTAAATAAGATAAAGGTTTCCGGTGTTGTGCAAATGTAACCCATGGCACTATATGCCTTTTCCTTCAATTCATGGTTTATTTCCTGACGAGCACTCACAGCTAGGGCAAAGATTAGTGTCTCTGTGTTCTGCACAAGGCCCCGTGTGTATGCCTGCATAACATGAGATACTTTTATTCTGAATTTGATTCCAGCTAGATGATGACGGAAAAAAGAAAAAGAAGAATCTTTTAAAACTTACCTCATGGATGAGAAAGATTAGCGGTCCAACTTTGTCAGGATTGGAAGCAAGCTCGTTGATGGAGGGAATGTTTTTGACGTCGTAGTAATTGTGGACAAACCAATTTCCAGGCTGATACTCGGGTCGATTCTCTTTGCCAATGTAGAGAAAGCGACGCAGCCGCGTCTCCAGCGTGCTCGTATCATTCAGGTCGGGCATTTGTTACTGCGGTCGTTTCACCCTGCTGTTGTTATTTTCTTATCTGTACCTATATACAACACGTGCAAACAAAAAACAAACATCGACTGATTAGTATGGAGTAACATGTCAAAGGATGTGGTGATTTTCATTATCAACAGGATAAGTACGACTGAAATATTGTTTTGGTATGATTTTCCAAGGAGAAGTATGTACTTACTCGTGATCAAATATAGTCAACGACTGCAGAAGTGCAGAACAGGTGAAAGAAAGATCAAGAGCTATGCAGGAGGCTTAAGTACGATTAACAACAAATCCTGTGTCCGTCTGATGGCGATCGAGGAAAACTGTGTTAGGGAGTGATATATGCATACAAGTATGTGATGGCACACGCGAAAATTATTCTCACGTTCAATTTCAACGGGTCAATCAAGAATATGGCTACCTTAGACGACGGACTCGAGGTGTGCAACGGTACATTCAATTGTCAGGATACAGGTAAGTGTGTTACATGCTTTACATGCCTAATTCATATGCACCATATACTTATATAGCTTACGGAAGAAGGAGACAAAATCAGAGCAACAGACGATGGAGCAGAGGTGCACGACAATGGTGCAGGCTTACAAGATTTATTGAAAAGGTAATTATGTTCAAGTTATTTTGCTTCTTACTTGGGATCTCGAGGATTCACGTTGAATATGAACAAAATATTAATAAGTACAGATACTATACGTACTCACTCTCGATGTGTGTAGTAAATTTGGTGATACGGTCGTCGGTCACCGTATGTATATGATATATATATAATATATACATGGAAGTTATATACTCATACTGCGCGCTGCGCGCACTAAGTATACGTCATGTGCTAATTCATCAAAGAGAGGAAGAGTACGAAACTACGAAATGCTTTTGCTTTTTCGCAGCCAAAATTTCGCTTGGTCTACTACTACTTAGTAAGTGTACTCTAGCAGCGCTGTAATTTTTTCAAAAAAAAAATTTTTGTCGGGTATTTTTGAGTGTGCAGTGTTTTAGAAAGTACTTAATATCTGTAACTTATTACATCCCTAGATTGCAGACGAAATTTCGGCTAAGAAACTAAAAAAGCAAGTATAAGTTTCTTGTTGACAGCAGGGCCTATATATTATAGCGGTGACAGAGCTGTGTGTTTATTTATTGTGATCTTTTGCCGTTGTTGTGTTGCGTGGCTGCGGCACTTATTTGGCGTCCGTCTAGTTTAGGCACATGGATTCTAGAGAATTACACAAATAAATATAGATTTTTTTTTTTTATATTATAGTGTCATACGTCCTTTAATTCCTTTGTGGCACTCGACACTTGGGAGAGGGATGGGAAAGGGATGGGAGGGGGTAGGGGGGAATTCGTCGTAATTGCCTGAGTCCTGACCGGGTGACTACGTATAAATACCAGGACTAACTCCTGCACACCTCCCGCTCACTTTGTCCGTAACGTAAGAGAAACAGTTAATCGTTCCCCGAAGAAAATCAGCGGAAGCGAACCTCTAGGCAAACGACGAGACTTGAACCAATACAAACCAAGTCCCATCCTGGGGTCCGATCGCGTCCTTCGATATACGCGATCGAGTTCGAGTCTGACCGTCGCGTAACCAGCGGGAAATTCAAAAATGTTATTGGTCGTTAATTGATG